>JAIOTZ010001721.1:0-29387 GCA_023374045.1 Limonium bicolor | reverse complement strand
ATGGGAGGTTTACGAGGGCATAACAGAAGAGCAATGGCTACAATTTGTTGAGAGGCGTCACACACCGGAGTTCCAGGTGCACTTTATTGTCATACATACATAAATTAATCTTAATTTCTTATGTTTTTTTGTGTTCAATTTCACTTAACATGATCCCATTAATTTATGCAGGCTCTCCGTGCGAACAACAAGCAAATGCTAAGAAGAATCTGTACCCTCACCACTTAGGTGGAAAAAGTATTGCTCAAAGGGTACCAGAATGGGAGCAAAAGGGATATCTGCCCACGGATGGCTCATTGGATGCCAGTGGCAGAAGAATGAAAGTGTGGGAGTTAAGCCACATTCCGAAGAACTCTACTCCCGAAAATCCTCAATACGATGAAGCCACGAGAGCAGTTATTGCTCAAATGGTAAGTGATATCATTTCATTTTCAGTCAAACTGTTCATTTCCTTTGTATATGAACTTATGTTAAACTAATAACTGTATTTGTGTGTTATTAGGGTGAATTAAGCTCTCAGCTCACCCAGGGCACCTGGACCTCACAGAGGAATGATGATCCTCTTACACGCGCTCTTGGTAAGAAGGATCATCCAGGTCGTGCCATTGGGTTTGGTGGGCACGTTGGTATCCGCCAGGCATTTGGCGCACCCGGGTCCAGAATCAGCCAGGGAAGTCGATTAGCTACGAGGAGCACCTGAGAGCGTTGGCTGAGATGGAGCAGAGGATTACTCAGAACGTCGACGAGAGGATCGCTCAGGCTATATCAAGGATTCAGCCACAGCAGCATGAAAGCCAAGAGGTTTCTCGACCACCAGTTGATCAGTCACCCATTCAGCAGCAGAGTGCACCGGTAGTGAGAAGTAGTGTCCACTCGGCTGATCCGTTTCCCTATGCATCTCTAAGGTTAGACTAACATTTCAATTGAGTACATGACGATTATGATTTTTCACTTGATCACTAATATCATCATAGAAGAATTCTCAATTTTTATCTAAACAAGTTCCACATAACACTCAGGCACCCACTGAGTGCCATCTGTTTTTACAAATTGGAGTAGAAGAGGTCATGGTTGCATGGGGAAAACTTTTCCCCTCTCTCCAAGTGATATTGTGCACGGTGAACCACTCCGACATTACCATGCACGAGTGCTTCTAGACGAATTTGTTGCAGAGCATGCTGACGTCGGTTTACCGGTGCCGATCCCACAAAGACCTACCTGCGTTCTGCACAAACTGCGACAGTGCAGTGGCCTGCACGATTGGTCAGACTCCCTGGGCAGGTATTACTCTTAACCGTTGCTATAAAACTATTGGTGTACCACCTTGCATCCATATACTTAATTAGACTAATATCATAGGATATGACCGACCGAAGACTGATAAGGGCAAAGGAAAAAGAATTGCCACCCTGTGCAATCAAAGGCATCCACAAATTTTGTGCTTAGACCTGCTTTGGTGGAGAAGAGAATATTGGCCGGCTTGTCGACTAATATGCAGATTCTGCATTCCTCGTTGTTGCTGCTACCACCTGATTGATTCCCTCATGTGGAAGATCCCGAGCGGATATTTCACTATATAGTTCAAGGAGAAGATATACATCGATTTGGGATGTATATGTCCGACTTCGAGGAGTGCTTCAGGAGGGATTGGTTGAATGTGTCGATTATCAAGTCGGCCGCCATGTGAGTGACTTCTACCTTTTTATTTTGAATTCATTGGTTGATGAATTAGATGTTTGAATAAAAAGTTAATGACTAATGATATTGCCTCATAGGTGGGTGCATGATAAGGCGATCAATGTCTATGAAGATCAAGATTTGGATTCCTGTGTCCTGCTATGTGCAGTGAAGTCCAGATGACAAGTGATATGCAAGGCCTTATGCAATATATGACGAATGCCCTCTTGAATGTTCTAACAAGTCATTTATTATGCTGCCATATCATTCATATGATATTTGACTATTTCTCTTAGTATTATCTAAAACATATAGTTTGTGTTAGTTGCTTAATGATTTCAACACATTGTGTAATTTGTGGACAGTCGACATTGGTCATTGCTTGTGCTGGTGATGGAAGCACCCACGAATCTTGCAATTTGACTCACTTGGTAAGGCTGCCAAGAGACCGAAGATCTCCACCGCAATACTGGGGTAATTAGTTTGTTATCGTAAACAACAATTATTTATTACTTAACATTAACTGTTTCATAACTTGCTACTGATGCTTAAAACTATATTATTGCTGATGTATATAGTTCCATGAGAGCTGCATTATCTCTCCAGATAACAAAAGGTACATCCCTTGGAACTGTCAAGGTACTCTATTAATTGATAAATTTGTGTGATAATGTTTAAACTTGTTTATAACTGTCAATATGTGCGTTTGTATAGTGTCCGGTGCAGCCTGGGGGTTCAGAATGTGGATACTATGTCATGAGATTCATGAGTGACATAGTAGGAGCGGCAACCTTTTACCAGAGCACTCGTTAGACATGGTAACATTCTTTGAAAGTTTCAGTTATGCTCTTTACATGTTGTTAGACTTGTACGTTTTAGATTAATGTTCATTTTTTTTCAAGGCTTACGAACAAGTGTTCAAAGGTGGTCAGTATGATGATGCTCAAATTGTTGAGATGCTTGAGGAATGGTCGGAGTTCGTCTGCACAAGTTTAATGAATTGATGATCATGAAGATGTTTTGTGAACTTTTTGAGTATGTAATGTAACTCTGTACACTTGTGGATGGTGTAATGGTAGATTTGAATTGTAATGGTGTTTTTTATTTGTAATGAAAGTGTGAATTGCATTGGTTTTGTTAACTCTCAAATTGTGGTGCGTCGTTGGTATTAATTGGGAGCTTTTATAACTTTTTAAATGTGTGCTGGAGCTCCCTGTATGGATGAAGCTTATTACAGGTCTGATTGAACAAATGTGGTGAATATATATATATATATAAGCTGGGATGGAAAAAAAAAAAAAAATACCTATCTCGGCGGTTCTTAGAGAACAACCGCCGAGATAGGCCCCTGGGATTGACCGATGGTGAGATTGACCATGGTCTATCTCGGCGGTTCTTAAGAAACCGCCGAGATAGACCATGGTCAATCTCACCACGGTCAATCCCAGGGGCCTATCTCGGCGGTTGTTCTCTAAGAACCGCCGAGATAGGTACATCTAGTTCGGCGGTTTACAACCGCCGAAATAGGTGCTCACACCTATTTCGGCGGTGCTCATTTCGGCGGTTCACAACCGCCGAAATAGGCCCATTGGAACCGCCGAAATAGGCCCTTTTTCTACTAGTGTTGTGGGTAGAAACATAAATAACACAAACTTATGTGTCCAATATTGTAAATACAATTTTAAAACCCTTATGGGTCCTGTGAGTGTGTCCGATCCCACACCTCTCTCTCTCTCTCACACACTCTTTACTCTCCTTTCACTAACAAAAGACAAAAGAATTTAAAAAGCAAAAAGTAAAACACTACTTTACTTACCTATCTCACACTCTCTCTCCCATTTCATTCTCTTCACTCACGTAGAGCTCACCCTCCTCCTCTCTATTTTCTCCTTCTTGACCGATAACAATGGTGAAATGAGAAACCCCCACACAAACTCCATCTTCTCTCCTCTTGTTACTCCCCTAAATCCCTTCCAAAAATTATAAAAATTACACCATTGGAATCCTCTCATCAAGAGCTACATTCCTATCTTTTCAAAAATCGAAAACAACAACTTTCATCTCCATGGGTATGGAGCATTTGGAGTTTCAAGACCACCATTAGAACCACCTCTTCCTCCTTGTCATTTTGAGGTAAAAATATTCTTGAAAACCTATCTTTTTCTAGCCTTATATTCAAAACGAAAATACAAAGTGAGTCTTGTTTTACTCCTTGCATTCCAGCCGATTTTGGCTACTCATTTGGGCTAGGAATCTTGTTCATTTGCTAGACAAGGACTCCACACATTGGTTGGAAGGTAATACTCTTTTTCTAAACCCTAAAACATCTAAATTCTAGGGTTAGTTTAAGTTAAGGTGCTAAACTAGTATGGGTATGTATGGCTTGCTGTAGCATCGCCATTCTTGAACAAAAACCGAGAAAAGGAAGAAGGAAAGAGGAAAAGAGGAGGAGGAAAAGAAAGAAAGAAAAACTAGCAAGACAAGGTAATTGCTCTTACCTTGGACTAGTTTTGTATTGTGCAATGTAACAGATTTTGTGTAGTCAAAATGTGTAAGGTATTGAGTAATGAGTAGTAAGTATGTGGTAGTATAATGAGGAATGATATTGTAACAGTTTCGAAGTTCTTAAAAGATGTTTAAAAAGCTTGGGAAAACCTTGAGTAGTATGTGTGTGTGCAGGAAATTTATGCTGATTGTAGTAGTATTGAAATGGGAGTATAATGTGATGTATAAACAGGTTGTGAGAATGGGAAATTGTGAGCTGAAATGGTGTGTGAGCAAGTAAGAATTATAGGGGAGACTATGTCGAATTTTACCTAGGAATTTGAAGACTTAGATACATTTGGAACAGATTTTGGAAAGTTAAAATGAGTGGTTTAGTAGCTTGTAACAGATTTGGATATGAGGTTGTAAATGGGATGGAATTAGGTTGTGAGTAATGTATTTTGGATGCTAGGAGTAGTATTGGTTGAGGAAGTAATGGAGGTTAGAAGTTGAGTGATAAATCTGTAGCAAAGAGGTATTAGATTGCATTGTAGAACTAAGAAGAAATAGTGTGCAAGATTTGGTAAAATGAATGTTGGACTTGGGTATAGATGGTACAATTGCTTGGAAGTGAATTGGCTTGGTAAGAGGAGGTTTTGGGAAGCTAGGAGTGACATTGGTAGAGGAAGTATTGGATGTTGGAAGTTGGAACAAAAATCTGTAGCATTGAAGGATGCAAAACTGCTGTAAGTGTGGAAGGGAAATGATGAAATTGTGTAAGTCGATTGATGGATTTAGTAAAGAATTTGGTGGATGAACTAAGGCAATTTGAAGGGCCTAGGTAGTGTTTAAACATGTGGGATTACATGTAAGAAGATTGGAGAAACAATGGGTAAAGTATAGAACTGAAAACAGAAATAAAAATGCAAATACTAGGCCGGACCGAACTTGCGACCGGACTTGTAAGTTCGGTCGAGCCCAGATTTACAAAGACGGGAATGCTTCTGGAATGGACCGAACTTGCGACCGGACTTGCAAGTTCGGTCGGACCAGAAAAATTCTCCCGTCAGTAACCTTCTGGAATGGACCGAACTTGCGACCGGACTTGCAAGTTCGGTCGGCCAGAAAAATTTCCGTCGAGTAAGCTACTGGAATGGACCGACCTTGCGACCGGACTTGCAAGGTCGGTCGGCCCTGGAATTTTCACCCGATGTAGCCTACTGACTTGGACCGAACTTGCAAGATCGGTCGCAAGTTCGGTCGGGTCAAAACTTACAAAAAAAAAAACTATAAGACCATGGTTAGTATATGTATGTATGTATATGTATACCCACCTATACATACGTGCACATATATGTAAGTATACCATTGTTAGGCAATGAAAAGTAAGTAAATAAAATGCAAGTATAGGAATGTGAAGACTTAGTAAGTATGAGTTAGGAAGCGTAAGGGTAACCGAATTAAATTAATGATAGTTAGATTAATTGTTCGATTGTATGTAAATAATAGGATTTGAATTGTGAACACCGGAGGAACGTTGGGATACAAGTACAACGGTGAAAGGTATGATTTCTTCATGCCCTGTATCCTAATCTGGTTACCCCGATTTGTGTGCTTATTGATCACCTAATAAGATAAATGCATGAATCGGACTATATTGCACCTACTTGTGCTTGTTTACATTGTTCTTGATATTTGTCTTGAACAATAGTTTGTATAATTCATGAAATATATGAATGATGATGAAGTGTATTGCATTCTGTAGTGTACTTGTATATTGTAATGTATTTTGTATGTATGTGTATATGGGTATTGTATTATTGTGGCTTGAATGTTGACTTCTGCTAATTCCTAACTACCTAACTCCTAACTTAAGTGAGTAAACCGGAATGAGTAGAAGTCCGATATAGCTTCGGCCACGCGTGAGGATGCGGAGTCACAAGAGGTTGGCTGCAATTCCTGACTCTTAAACTGGTCCGCGGCCCAAATCCCTTAAATGGGTAGCATCCCGGATTGGTGAGTCAAGTAAATCCCGGAGGTGGGACGGAGTAGTCCCCAGGGCCGGAGGTCCCGACGACTTAACTTGAGTAAGAGTAAGAGTAAGTAAGTATGGATCCGTAAGTATGTATGAGTATGAGTATGTATGCGTATGTACGAAGTAACGAGTAAAAGAGTAATCTCCACCCGATTAACCCGGGTGGACCAATGAAGCTAACAAGTATTGTATGTTGTGTATGTATGTGTATGTGGAATTCAGAAAAAGGTAAGTATGTATGGATGGTTTATGTTGTACTTCTTGTATGCAATGAAGTGTATGTATTGTGTATGCCTTGCGTAATGTATTGTAATATTGTGTATAAGAGCATGTATGCATGTATGTTTGTATGAAAACGAACCGCATGTATTCGACCAAGTGGTCGGCGTACCCTCACTAGTACGCGGGGTATGCGGTTATCATGCGCAGCGAAAGCTGACCCCCTAGGGGGAACGTTTTTAGTGTGCAGGTACCCGAAGCGGATGTGGTCAAGGTAAGAGACCGGCGGCACACCCTTGTACTTAGAAAGTAAGTAGCTGTGAGGAATGGGTAGATGTAGACTCTTAGTGAGTATGTATGAACCTGGAAGAGATATTATAATTGTACAAGGATCCTAGTAGACTCGGTTAAGTATATTGTATTGTATGGATTATGGAGGAGTAAGTATTGAATGGAGCATTGTTGTATTTGTTGATGAATGGAGTATGTATTTTAGATGTGTAGTACTCGGGATTCCGGTCCATCAGACCGATGCTGTAAGCAGTAGTAGTAGCCTTGTTAGCCACGTGGGTGGTTAACGGCATTGTATCACCCATTGTATGTAAGTAAGTAACCGCTGCGTGTATCTGATGTGTAAGGAGATTGGATGGTAAGCATGTATTAATGGTAGGGGTGTTACAAAAAGTGGTATCAGAGCGAAGTGTCGCTCTGATGACTGGAAATACCGAGTTTAGGAAACACCGAGTTAGGAATTAGAATCTTAGGGCTAAGGGCTGAGTGTTAGCATTAGAGATATGCTAGTTAGGAACTACCGGTGAGTACCGGATACCTACAATACCAGACCCCCTCCACATACCCTATTATATAACCTGGGAAAGGACGCCAGGAGAGGAAAAAGCCCTCTCACACTCGGGAAAACCCGATCTGGCAGTAATGAGATATTCCTGCAAGGGGAAAGAACCTGACACATAGTAAATTCCAAGAACTGAGAGTCCCGGAGATGGATCCCGGTTGAACCACAACACCTGCACTTAATAGTGGTAGGAAGGGCACTCCAACAACGAGGAGGACGCAACTTACAACAGCATGGGGCGACGTGCTTAGCAGTCATGAAACCTAGCTAGTCAACCAATAGCAGGACAGAAGCACTAATCGTGCAACGGAATGAAAAAGGGAGCAGTAACGGAACCCGAGACACAAGTCTACGGGATAGTGATACTTGAATAATATCACCAACGGTATGCTAGCCGACTAAGGACATAGTCAGAAGCGGTTAACTCCAAAGCTACAACGCCACTAAGGTTGCAATACCTGGCCAATAGCTCAGACAACTACAAGAACAACCATGAGATATAATCCAATAGGACTACAAGAGTAGTGCCTAAACAAGGAAGGCTCAGTTGACCACCACAAACGAGTGGGAATGAGCCACAAGGAACGACACTGAACCAAATAGAGTGGGAATCTCCCAGGATTGGAGAAGTACCCAGATCTACGACAACCATTTCTAGACCACCTAGAAGCTACCTAAAGATCGAGTATACCAATTGAAGATCAATAAGATTAAATGAAGAGTCGACAAGACTACCAAATGCAGGCGGAAACCCTACCAAGATTGGTATAGGATTACCCAAAACCCGCCAGTCCACGCACTTGCCACGGCAAGTGCAGTAAGGACAGAGATACGTAAAGAACTCTAACACACCACAGGTACATAGTAAGTACCGTGACTACAATGAAGCAACTATGGGATCACAAATCTTGAAACTGAAGGAATGGAACCTTGGAAAGGCCTAACGGCCCGACCACTGTATTTAGAACATACCAGTCAGGAGAGGCTAGACTTGGTCAAGATTTCGAACATGGCCATGCCATGAATAACTTCTTTAACACCGAACCACAGTTTTCAAACCAAGTTTCTTTCAAAACCACAAACCTTCTTTTAAACCCTTGGATTTTAAAAACCGAACCAACATGATTATGGTGAGTATCACAGAATGATACAAGAGGAGTTGACACAGAATACTTCACCTAGGCGTGTGACGAACACTACGAGTGTACCCGTTACGGGATGTGGGACAACCGCACTCCGAAGGAGCTTGCGGGCCCGACATGTAGTTGGGTAAGTGGTAACGTATCAATATGGTACCCCACGTATGTATACATGTAGTGTGCGACGCACGGGAAGTAGTCAACTCCGTTTTACGGACCATGAGTGAGTTCAACCAGAACAGCTGGACACCTCAGACGACTAAGCATCAAAGAACTCAGAGAATCCATCTGAAGATGAGGAATAAGAACTAGAAGGTGCAAAGAGCACATACTAGTAAGTATAGACATTGGATATGTCACAAATAATTCAAGCGATTACCTGACAGCTGGGAAGGATACCCAACTGGGCATAGTAAGGCAAAGGCCTAATGTGAACACAAAAATGCTCAACAGACGGGACAGAGTTCCTAAGAGCAATAACAAGATTACCATAAAGTAAAAATCCATCACTGAAGGGAATATTAACCTAGTCCAAACGCAAGGAACAAGTATAAACGGTCTACCCAACGACGGGAGACGTTATAAACCTAAAGGGAATAGCTTAATACAATACTATAAAACGGTATAGAGGACAACACATGTTATAAACATTAGCCGATGTAACGGCATAACTACCAACACCCAGGAGCGATCCTTGAAGGGTGTCTGAGTTAACAACAGTTGAACAAGTGTAATGATATGAGCACGGAAGCTAAACGAACACTCGGTTAGGACGCCGAAGGGATTTCACTTGACAGGAAATACCCTAGTCTACAAAAGGCACTGATCAACACCGGATTGCCTAAGAGTCTCCTATGAACGGAAGCGTGATGCCACGACTTACCATGGAGCCCAATAATATCTCCAACCTATGACGGTATACATTAATGGTGGCCACGGTTCCGGTTCCACCGGTTCCGGTTCCGGTTCCACCGGTTCCGGTTCCGGAAAATGTGTATTCGGATTCGGAACCGGTCCTGGGCGGTTCCGGGGCGGTTCCGGTTCCGGTTCCGGAACTCTGTATTCACTTCGGATTCGCTCAAATCAACGGTTCCGACCGGTTCCGGAGCGGTTCCGGTTCCGGTTCCGACCGGTTCCGGGGCGGTTCCGACCGGTTCTGGAAAGATTCGATCGGCTCCAGTTTCTTTGTTTTAACTCCGATTTTAGATCCGTTTGCGCGCACACGTTGCTCTTTTCGTCCACTTTACTCCTAGCTAGGTTATTCCTCAAGTTTATAATCTTAAATGTGTAAGAACCAAAGACTTAAATTTTTGTATTGAATTTGCAAAAATTAAAGAGCAAAGCGGATTTTATTATATGATTCACTGCCTGGTTAAAACCTTATTAGGTAAAAACCCATTGGGAAAACCCTAATAAGGAAAAAGAGTACAACTACTAATAGGTTACATGATTTCAATTTGGAAGTCTTAAAAGATTACATGGAAAGAAAGTAATACTAATACATTCTAAAAGATTACAATACAAAATAGAAGTCCTAAGTGGTGATTCCATCGGTAACTTTGACCGGTTCCGGGGCGGTTCCGGTTCCGGTTGCACCGGTTCCGATTCTGGTTCCGGTTCCACGGTTCCGAATCCGATGCGAATCCAGGCGGTTCCGGGCGGTTTCGGGCGGTTCCGGTTCCGGTTCCGGTCCCGGTTTGGTCCCGAATCTCAAAACTTGTATTCGGATTCGATTCGCAAGGGGGCGGTTCCGGTTCCGAATCGGTTCCGGCCCGGTTCCGGCCGGTTCCGGTTCCAATCGGTTCCGGGTAGATTCGGATTCGGTGGCCACCATTAGTATACATGGAGTGGAGACATGTATAAGCAGCTTGCAAGGGGCATAGGTTACAGTAATACGGCTCAGAAGCCGTAAACCAAATACGTTATATGAACTCAAACGGTTGCAAAACCCACACCATTGGTAACAAGACTTGCAAGAGGGATTGCCTCACACGACAAGAAATCAACAACTGGACCATAAATTCAAACCCAACATCCTGAGTGGCTTGGAGTAATGGCCAACTCAGTGTCACTGTCACTAGAGCATCAGCCTAGTATACAGTTGACGGAGTTCTTAATTACCACCATGCCTTCTGTAGCAATGGTAGCACAGAGGCATAAGAATTATGATAACGCCAACATTGGCCTAGTCCGCACTTGGACGCTACGAGAAACCCAAGGGAAGGTACCCCTCGTTAACCGAAGACCACCAATGCGGTGATGATGTGAACCCTTAGAAAAGGCTTCCATCTACTATAACGATAAAGCCCACGCAATGGAGATTGCCAAGGGGCGACGGAATAAGGAAATGAGATTTCCAAACCATTACGACTTAAAGGAGTAAGCATACTCCATATGCACCCAAACATATAGCGGACCATTGTGTGAACACCACCATGGTAAACCTAGTCATAAGATCTATGAGTGGAAACAAGCCTCTCAACAAGAACCTCATTTATCAATGATAGAACGGGACCAGAAAACCCTTGAAGTTTCTTGGGATGTCCCGGTGATGTACATACAAGAATAAAACTGCACAGCTAGAGCCTATAATCAATGCTCAGCTTTGGGAGGACAGTAATTGTCAAAAACAATCAATGTGAGTGCACATTGCACACCATGAATGACTAACGCTCAAGAGAGCTTATGACCCGATGAGTTATGAAATACCCCAAACCTTAATATATTGTATAAACACTTAAATATGGTGTATTAAGACTAAAAAGAGTCTTAGAAACATTAGTAAACAAATTTAAACAAAAGAAAACACAAAATGTGCTTTAAAGTCAATAAGAGCCAAAATGTGCTCTAAGCTTGGGATAAATTTGGTTAAGACCTAATGAACTTACCAAGACCTCATTTATACACTAATGAACATATTTAACCAATTACCAAAGAAAACCAAGCTTGAAAACAAGTTTAAACACAAAATGTGCTTTAAGGAGTCTTAAAGCACATTTTTGAAAAATTGTCTTGTAAATGAGTTTTGAGTGGCTAGATGTCCATCATTACTCTTAAATATATATGTGTACTATAATATCACATTTGGATGTCTATATCAATGGGAAATCAAAAATTTCACTTCTATGTGCCTTGTTTTCATGAATAGTGATTTTTATAAGCTATTTTGTAACATATGTTTGTATAAGTAATTAAATTGACAAATAAAGACTATATTACCCCTAAGTATAAATGGGGGCCGGTTTTCTTAAGTGTGGTGACTCACCACTCTCTATTAATGTATTAAGTAAGTAATGATAAGTAAATAAACTACTTTTTACTTTATAAAGTATAAATATCTTCAAAAGCAAATTCTATCTCATTCTCTCATTTCCTTCCTTGTTCACACGGCTCCACACCCCTCTTCTTCCTTCTCTTCCACGGTAATACCACACCACCTCCATTAAAACTCCTCTTTGATCTCTTGTAAAATCTTGCTCACTTGTTCAAATCAAAAACAAACACCACCAATCTCTTCCTCTCATCAAGCTCTTCATTCCTATCGTCTTAAAATTCCAAGACCACCATTTCGGTGCCATGGAGTTCCACCATTGAAGGAGCTTGAGCTTGTATTTTTACATATTGTTACTCTCCTTTGCTTCTAGGTAAGGAATCTCAAATAAAAACTTCATTTCCTTCATGTTTTTGTTGTAACCGAAAACACATATTGAAGGAGCTCCTTGTGTGACCTTGCTCTAGCTTCATTCCAACTCTTCATGGACTAGGTGGAGTCCTCTCTTGCTAGATATTCAAACTCTCTTCAAAGAGCAAGGTAAAACAACTACATTAATGTTTTTGAAACAATGTAAAATTAGGGTTTACAATGAGATGGAGCTTATAGCTTGAATACTCATTATAATGTTTGTATATTGTTTAGAACTTGTCAAAGAATCAAATACCCTACCGGTTTTTAAAGGAAACAAGAAAGAAGTTGTTTGGAAAAGAGGTAAATCTACTAACCAAATGTTGTTTAATGCCTTAGGAGAAATGAACTTATAATGCTTGTTAAAACTACCTAAAGAGCAAATGGTGAATGACTTAGTAAAGTGTTCTCAAGAGCTTAGTAAAAGGCATATGTGTTGTTGAGTGTATTTGCAGGTTAAAGGCAAATATATTGTGGAAATTCAGTGTTTATGATTTATGCATCTTTAGGGCCTAAGAGCCATGTCATTTAAGGGCCTAAGTGCCATGCAATTTAAATTATGCACTATATTGTGATGTAGTGCTTTATGAGTGGAGTTTTGTGTTTAATAAGTGCTTGATGGATTTTTAGTGTTCTTGGTTGTTTGTTGGTAAAAACAATGTGTTTTGGTTTAGTAATGTGCTAGGAGAACCTATGTCGAAATTTAGGAAATAAATGAGAAGTTCTAAGAGTGTAAAATGAGTTTGATAAGTTAAGAAGTGTTTAGAATGGTTAAGTGTTGTTCTTGTGACAGAAACATGCATTAGGGTGATTTAGGGTGTAACAAGGACTTAGGCATGAGCTTGAGGTTTTAGTAGGTACCAAAGTCATTTTGGACTTAGGTAAATACTTAGGCAAACTTTGGTAATAAGGAGGAAGTGTAAACTTGGAAAAGAATTTTCAAGATGGATATAAGGAGTTAGTTGTGAGCGATGATGCTTGGGAGATGTGATGTTAAAATAAGGAGAAAGCATTTTGGGATGATAGTTATCATAGGTATGAAACACCACTTGAAAAACATGGAGAAAACATTGTAAGTGTTAGGAATTTTGTGAGGAAATGGGTAAAGGCTTAAGGAATTAGATAATGAGTTTTATGAGTGTTTAAGGATGTCTTAAGGTGTGTTTAAAGTGCCCAAATGAGGTTAGGGAGTACTAGGTTATATGGGGTGAAGTTTGGAGTTGAATGTGAAAAGGAAAACAAAGGTCTGGGGCAGACGGACTTGCGACCGGACTTGCAAGTTTGGTCGAGCCCAGTTTACCCTGCGAGAATTGGCTTCTGGAATGGACCGACCTTGGGGACCGGACTTGCAAGGTCGGTCGGGCTTGTATTTTGTGTACGGATTGAGTTACTGGAATCGACCGGACATAGGACCGGACTTGGCAAGTCCGGTCGGGCTAAATTTTCAAAGGGAAGAAACTCTCGGGAAAAGACCGAACATGCGACCGGACTTACAAGGTCGGTCGGAGTAGAAAATTTTAACGGAAATGTGTTCTGGAATCGACCGGACTTGGGTAAGTCCGGTCGGCAAGGTCGGTCAGACCTAAACTTGTAAAAAAAAAAACAGAAAAGAATGTGACCTATGTAGTTAACCCTAGGGTATATAATGAAGGTAACCTAGGGTAAGTTAGACATTAAACATGTCAAATAATTATGTTAAACACTTAGTAAGTTTGGTGGTTAAGTAAGTTAATTAACCGACGTTCTTGAATCATGTATAGGAGTGACCTACGGTGGAAACAAATCAAGGCAAGGACCAAGGTATGGTTTTCTTGCAGTCTGTTGCCTACCGGTTTACACCGGCTTGTGTGTTGTATGATTTTCTGTGTGTTTATGACGTTATAAGATTTAAATATGTAATGAGTTTACAGTTGTTCATGTTATTGTGATGTTATGATGTGACTCATTCCCTTGTGTGTGTCTAACATGATTTACCACTTATTGTGTGTTGGTTGCTAAGTTCCACTATGAACTTCTAACAAGTGTTAACTGGGAAGTGAGGAATCCGGTTGTCCGGTCATGCATGTAAGTTAAGAGTAGATATCTGAATCAGATTCGACTCTTATGTTGTTAAGATTGTTCTCCCTAATTTGGCGTTCGATCTCCCGCTAGCTTCTTCCAAAGCTTACCTATTCTGACTTATGATCGGTTTAGTGGGAACATGTGTTTGTGTGGTGTGTTCGGGTCACTAAATCCGAACCATCTGTGACTTAAGTTACTCGTTCGTCTAACAGAACGGTAACGAGTGTGTTTAACGAGCTTAACATGAGGGTGAATCATTCTCTAGGCTCTTGTGTTATTTGACCCTTGTGGTTTGTTATTGTGGAACGAAGATCCACTGTGTGTGTGTTGTTGTGCTGTGCACTATTGTTGCTATGCCACATGTTATGTTATGTTATGTTGTGTATGTATATAAATGAATGCCATGTTATCATGACAATTAGTTGCGCGTATCCCGGTAGCCGATGGGCTGCGCGTTAGCCATACCAGCCAAGGGTTGCTGACCCCCTCGGGGGATCCATATTTCTTATACTGCAGGATGAGGATCGAAGAAGCGGAGTGGCTCTAGATCCTAGGAAGTGATTTACTTTTGAGTACTTTTGGATGTTGGCCCGGGATGCGCCTGTGCTCCCGTGGCGTGATATATATTTGGTAGTGACAATTAACAGTGATGTGATACAGTGAAGGATGTATGTAATACTCGGTATTGTATATGATGTATTTATGGTTTAGTTTTATGCTCGGAGTCTGATCATCGGACCGGTACACTTGTATTTATTCAGCCTTGTTAACCACGTGGGTGGTTGACGGTGTTGTAGCACCAAAGCGTTAGTTACTGTTTAGTTATTTATTTCCGCTGCGATTTCATTTAGTGTTATGTGCGTAGTAGGGGTGTTACAAAAAGTGGTATCAGAGCGAAGTATCGCTCTGATGACTAGAATACCGAGCTTAGGAATATACCGAGTTAGGAAACCTAACTACAGTTACTTCAATGAACATTATGGAAAGGTTAACCACTAACTAAGTGTGGAGATACCTTATTGTCGGGAAGCGTTACAACCGTTGGACCGATAAGTGTGCAAGCATATTGCTAATGAATTCATGTGAATACAGATGGCAGGTAGACCGCGTGGTAGAGGCCGCGGAAGTGGTACCGGTAATGTGGGTGACCAGGGCGAGAACACTACGGCTCAGGTTATGGCTGAGGCTGTAGCAGCCGCTGTGGCCCAGATGGTACCCCAGCTTGTAGCTGCGATACAGCAGGGGCAGATGCCCGGAGTTCAACCACCACCGCCACCACCACGAGAGACCAATTGGGTCAAGGCATTGGCAGACTTGAGACCCCCTTCATTTCATGGGGAGACCGACCCACGTAAGCTGGAGGCGTACATCTCCGAGTTGGAGACCGCCTACGAGACCTTGGCTGTACCCGCAGAGGCTAAGGTCCATCTTGCCGCTTACTACCTGAAGGGTTCGGCACAAAACTGGTGGAAGCTTGTGAGAGAGGACCGGATGGCGGATCCTCAGTTTGGATGGAGGGAGTACACGGCTCTGCTGCGAGCCAAATACTACCTGTTGAAATACCCCGAGTAATTACCACTTTAAGTTAGTGAAGATTAAATTAAATTATGTGCAAGAATATATGTACGTAACGTTACGATACCGTAACGCTGTAATAAAAAAAAAAGAGATAACGTCGCATAACTTCGTTACAAAAAAAGAATATAATAACACGATATAAATATAGGCGTATATATATATCGTAACGATGTAAATAAGTGACAATGTCGTCACCTAACTTCGTAACAAAAGGAAATAATAATATAATAACAACACGAAATAATATATAGTCACATATATATAAGTAAACATATATAACTTATTCAAATAAAAGAAAGAAAAAAAGGGAGCAAAGACACTCCCGTTGAGGCTCGAACCCAAGACCTCTCGTATACCTTATAGACGCTGTAACCGGTTGAGCTAAGCTCATTTTCGGTACCTTACTCACGCGAGTCATAACTAGTACCAACCAGTGAGTTAAGTAAAAAAAAAAGAGAATCGACTGCGTCGCCCTCTCTTCTCCTTCCTCGGTGAATTACAGGATCAAACAACAACAAAAAAAAACAGAACTACAAGATTCAGGCTCTGTCGCCTGTTAATTAATCCATCGCCCATAACTTCCCCCTGTAAATGGAGACAAACCAGACAGCCCTTCAACTCACGCCCTCTCAGCCCAGTCCTCGGTTGTATGCGTGAAAACAAAAGAAAAGCTAACATTGACCATGTCGACCAATGCCAGCACAACAACAAAGAAGAATAATACTAACGATTACCTTGATTTGCACGATGACCTGAGACAGAGGGGAATTGCCTTGTTTTCTGTTCAAACAAGCAAACATCCACGCACCAGTGTCTTCCTGGTTCTCTAACTCCCACAGATTCCCCCTACCGTTTCTCTGTAATAGAGTATAAAGCAAACTAAGATATTCTTGATTTTAGTAAGGCACTCAACAGACATCTAAGCATGGCAGCGAATGGTGTTCCCTTCTTCCAAACTCCCAAGCCGTAGGAATCAGTGGGACTAACATCAGCATTAATAGTCCATACTCCCTTACTCCCTCCCTGTCTGTAGACCGTGACCCCAGCTCTGAAATCTGAAACGAAGAGCAAGGTAAGCCACGATCAATTCCTTCATCTTCTTCCTGCACTACTGCGATTAAATAAAGAAAAGACAACCATGGTTATTGATCTCTCTGCTTTCTTTTTTCCTTCCCTCACGCATGGAAGCTGCTGGGAAATCTTGTGGGCTATGCCGGGACATTGTTGAGGTGAAACCACGACAGCTTGAAGCAAAAAACAAAATTTCATGCACGGTGAGAAAGTGAGCCATTCACCTCACATCCTCCTCACCTAGTTCTGTACCTGCTCTTGCCTTCTGTTTCTTCTACCCTTCCTGACTTCCTTCTCTCCCGAACTAATGCTCTATCTTGGCCAGTGTAACTAGCCTCCTTTCAGGCTACTGCTTCTGCATCTCAACAATAACCTGTTACCGGGGCAACACACTAGCTTAGTAATAAGCTTCAGGTAAACCAGGGCTAAGCTCCTTTACTTCGATTCCTCATTTGCCATTCTTTTCTGGTTTTGTCGAGGAATAACACGAGAGTTCTCATTCCAGTGGAGATTGAGAATTCAAGGGCCAGGAAGTTCACTCTGTGCCAAGGAACTACAAAAGGAGAGACAGCTAGGCTTAAGAGGTGAGCCACTCATAACCAAGCCAATAACCAGAAACAAGTTAGATCTATTCGAACCTGTTACTTCCTGTTTTCTGCAACCATAGTTTATGTATAGAAACTGTCCAAGGGTATTTCAGGGGGAGTAGAGTTAGTTAGGAACTTAAAAACAACTACGCAACTAAAGAACCCTGAAGATAAAGAAATAGAAACAGATCACAAACAAAAAAAAAAAAGAGAAACGGGAAACTGATGCAACAGTTTTTTTTTTATGTCGATCCTGATAAATTCAGCTGCTGGGAAGTTGTATGTTTCGGTGACATTAGCAAATGCTGCCCTGGGTCTGTGTTAAAGCTAAACCTTGAGTAAACCCATGACTACTGATTAAGCAAAACGTGAAAATGATTAGAATCCAGGATGGAACTAAGAACAGGAAGAAAACTACATCAGTTTCAGCTGTAGGTTCTGTGTAACAGGTTCCTTTTTCTTTCAGAAACATAATCTTATTGTTTTGAGTCTGTCTAGAGATTTGAACTTATACTAAGGTCTTAACTAAGGGGCCAAATATAATGGGGAAATAGAACTCAAGGGAGGAACTAAAAAGAAAGACAAACAGGACCCAATTAAACCTCGGTTTTATCGGGTATGAGGCAACTTCAGGTCTCAGCGTTTCTTGTGCCTGTATAACAAAACTTCAGAGGCAGTGTCCCTATACTCCTAGGGTGTTGAAGGTTGGAACAATCAAGAAACACCTAATGAAGTGACAAGAGCAGTTGAGAAAAATTAAGGAAGTGACTAAATAACAGAAACAAAACCACGGAACAGGAAGAGGGTATTAATTTCAGTGTTTCAGTAAAAGATGATTTCCTGTAACTTTCACAATACTTGCCCTGGGTCTGTTTGGAAATTCATGTCGAGGTAAACCACCTAATCAGTAGCTAAACCCAGTTGAAACACCAGGAAATTGAAAACAAGGAGATCTGTAAAAGAAGAAAATAGAAGAAGTTGTAACAGGTTGATTTCAGTTTCTGAAGTGTGATACTTTCTGTATTAACTTATCAGGCTGTAGTCTTGTGGTTGTGAGTGAGCTTTAAATTTAAACTCCTGATAAAGACTCTTAGTAAATGGGGACACACCTGGGTAGAGGCAAGAGAGAACTTGCTCTGTAACAGAAAGTAAGGAAGAGAAAGATAACAGAAATTTTGTCACTAAACTGAAAAGAAGTGCAACAGTGTGGGAATCTTATTTTCTCAGTTTAGTTTTTTTTTGGTGTAAAGAACTTCTTAGAAGCAGTACCATACTAGTGTTGGCTTAATAATATGCCTGGAGTTGTATTAAACACTGATTAAGACAGCTAAGATCTGAGGTGAGTCTTCCTTAAAAATGTAATACACCAACAACAAAAAAAAACGAAAGAAACCAAACCAGTCAAGTATAACCTGATAACCTGTTTCAGTTCTGAAAATTGTGTTTCTGTTTATCAACTTCGCAGAGTAAAATCAGTGTAGTTATGAGTTGCTTTCAAGAATAGGACCACATTAAACTAACTAGCTAAACAACTACAGAGCCCTGGAAGAAAAGGAAGGGAACCTAAACCATCTGTTGTTGAGGAGTAACTGTCAACGCTGATAACTATGCCAAACCTGTTGCATACAGTCTCTGTGTACTGAAATGCCCATGGGTAGTCTTGAGTTGCCCATACATTCATAAACTTATAAATACACTTGGCTAAGTATCCAAACGTATGCTGAGGAAACCAAAAAAAAGAGGAAGAGAAGATTAAAGGAACAGATGCGAAATAGTAGAGAAGAAATCAGTTTATCGGTTCCTTGGAGTTTAACTTATCAGGTTACTGGTTTTGTGCAGAGCAAACTTGGGGACATTGCTTTGGTTAGTCTTGTCTGTTCTTGAGTTTTAGAGACCTATTAACACTAAATAAGTACAGATACTAAGAAGGAAAACATAGGAAAAAAAAAGAACACCCACTCTGTGTTTCTGTTTTCTGTTTCTGTGTAACAGTTTTTCAGAGGCAGTAGAAGCGATATAGTGTCTTAGGTAGGAATACGGAACATTATTTGAGAGATAAACTAAGTTGGCAAATTCATTTGAGAATTTAGTAATCAATTAACTACTGACACAAGGGAGCAGAGAACAGATTCGAAACAGAAAAGACAAGACAAAGAGAAATATCAGTTTCCAGTTTTAAGTTACAGAGTTGTATTCAGTTTCTGTACAGAAAATTTTACTGAGCATTATTGTAGTAGCTTTGTGTCTAAAGAGGAGATTGAACATGTAACTGAGTAAGGAACACATAGGAGAGAGATTTGAAGGAAAGAAATAACATTTAAACAGAAAAGAATCAAGGAGAGGACTTTGGTCTCATGGGTTTCATTTTTAGTGTTTCTGATTTCTTGTTCGTATCTGTTATCTGTCAAATGAACTTCCAAGTGTTATCGGTGTATTCTGGGTTAGCCTTGAGTCTATTACTTGAATAACACACAAGCCTGATGGACTATAAGTTTGGGGAAACAAAAATAAACTAGTTAGGAGACTTAGACATGGAAGTAAATGTAACAGATATTGTGTTTCGGTTTCTGTAGCATGGTCTCTGTATAACAGGGTTACCGAACTAGTAAGGGTATTATGGGGGCTCAGGCGTGAGTTCAAAACGTTAGTAAAGAGATAAACTAATCTGGCAAAGTCAGTTGGGAAGCTAAGAATCAAGTAACTAAGGACAAAAGGAAGAACTAAGGTGGATTTCGGTTTCAGATTTTTTTGGGTAGTTTCTGTTTCGGTGCTTTTGAGTACAGCAGTTGGGTGAGTCTTCTACTAGGGTGGGTTGGAGTTTAAAACCTTATTAACACATGTACCTAGTAGGGAATACTGAGGGAAGGAGTGAAACATTCATGGAACTAAAGAGTAACAAGATACAAGAAGCAACATTAAATTGTTGTTTCAGTTTTCATCGATATTATGGTTCTGTTACAAGGGTATTATAAGTGGGATTCAGGTTTAATAATGAACCTAAATAATAGCTGATAAACCTAACTAGGTTAGCGAAACATGTAGGGAAGGTTAAACATCCACTATTACCTTAAGGGTGACGTTGATAATATATTTGTGTTCAAACTTGGAAACTTTTGGACTGCTGCATAAATGGGTTTAGGAACATTCTATGATCTATATTATCATTATACAAGGTGTAAAACATTGCTCACATATTTATCTAAAGAGGGAATACACATTAAACAAGTTATATCTATGTTATATAAACTTGTTACATAACTAGCACTTAAAACGCTTTAAAACATTAACTAAGGGAGGAGGGCTTAGTTAACATATAAATAAAAATACAAATATCCTAGGAGTAAGTTAAGCCTAGAATTAATGTATGTGGAATTCTAAGAGTCAATATAAACCAACCATGTAACAACATACCTAGGGAATAACATACTATATAAAGTGTCGTCACATAAAATAACGAACTGACACATTGTTTTAATTAACTCTAGGACCGTAGCGTGCTCCGACCGGGACTCCAAGTGTGAGACGACCCGTACTAGCGGAAAAGGTATGGACATGTGTGGTTCGTATGTTGCCGTTGTAACGACCCCAAAACCGGCCTAGGAGTTAGGGCCGTTACACGCCGCGAGTCTACTACCTAACGTCGCAAGGCTCTAAGCAAATCGAATCCCAAAACCGAATAAGGAACTTGCATAAATACCAACTGAGTTTACAAGATCCAAAGGCTACAAGCCAAATACAAAACGAAAGACCCAAAGGCTACACGAAGTACCAAAGCGTCCAACGCGCAAGAAAACAAAGTCTAAAAGCACATAAAAATAAACAAGCTCCAGAAGGGGACGAGGAGAGAAGATCCCACGAGCTCAATCTGCAGCAAAGCAAAGGGGTGAGCTAAACAGCCCAGCAAGCAGAAGACTTCCTCAAGGAAGCCTACTCAAAACAGAAGCAGCAGGATATCTTATAAACAGAGGAGATTGCGAAGTCATTGTAAATAGACTGAATGGAACACAAAACAGAAGCAGAGCAGAACATCACTTCGAATCTTAGTCGGACTTGCAGAAACAGTTACAGAAGAGTGGGACACTAGAAACAAGCTAACACAACAGAAGGACACACATAAGGTCCTATGGATCCGAGGATCCCACAACAGAAGCCGTAGAGACAGCTAACAGACCCGTCGGTCAAATAACGTCCTAAGGGAGACCCTAAGGAGTATAAACAGAAGGAATTCCTGCGCAGCATGCTACGGGACAGCCCGACCCGACTATCCAAGGCTCAGAAGCAAGGTATCTAGGTCCCAAAACCAAAAGCTCACAAAACAGATCTTAAGTGCATAACAATGCATATAAACAGCATAGGAAGCTTGTACACAGATAGGGGAATCCAACCCCGCAAACGGAACTCAAAACGGAGCTAAAACGGAGAAGTTATGCTCAAAACAGTGGCATGTCCGAACTTGCGTCCGACCTTGCAAGTTCGGACAGAGGCCGAGAGTCAGAAGTCGCGGAAATCCCAATGTCCGAACTTACGTCCGAACGTCGAAGTTCGGACGTAAGCCGAGAGTTCAGAAACCAAAATCATGCTTGTGTCCGAACTTGCGTCCGACCTTGCAAGTTCGGACACATGTCGAAGCTTACATCGAAAATCCGTCCTCGCGTTGGGTCCGAACTTACATGTTCGGACCTAAGTTCGGACACCTCAAAAACTTCAAAAACAAAACGCGCCCGAAGACCTGTCCGAACTTACAAGTTCGGACAGACGTTCGGACAGTGTAAAACTGTCGATTTCCAGAGCGATCAGACGAGCAGAATTCAGCCAAAAACACCATAAACTCACACAAAACTCACAGAATGGTAAATCAGTACCCTCGGGGGTTTAGCCACGCAATTAACAACACAAAACCGAAGCAACAACACATAATCAAAACACAATTTGCAAGACAGAAAGGCTAGAACAAAACAGTCCCCGAGGGTGAGTAAACAACCCCGATTCCATCCCCCACTTACATCAATTCGCAGAGGAGATTACACCGGACTGCAGCAGCGAACGATCCCGACAACGCAGCGATCCCCAAATAGCAAAACACCCACTGAATTCGCAGAGAAGAGACCCCAAAATCAGAAAAACTGCCCTCTCTCAAACAGGAGCGGAAACCATCGGAATCGAAAGAAAAACCAAACCTGATTGCAGAAGAGAAGAACCCGAACAGATGCAGCAGCAGAAACCGACCGGAACCAGCAACAATTCACACCCGATGACCAAGTTCTCACCAAGGAAGAAGAAGAGAGGAGAGCGCAGAAACTGTCGAGAGGAAGAACGCACAATTGAAAATTGATCGTGGATTGAGGAAGGGAAATAAAAATGACTTATTTACCTTAATAAGTCTCACCAAAATAAGAGAGGGGAAACGACCTCCTTGCCCCCGCCTTTTAACTTAAAGACTCCGGCGTCCTCTCTACTAAACAAAGCACATAACATAACTTAACTTAATAACATTGTTATGTCATGAAATCTGAAAACGTAAAAATACGGAGTATTACAGCCGTGTTACACGGCTTGTTTGTTGTGTGCTTTGTGTGAAAATGACCATAAGATTAAAGCATGAAATTGGATTGCTTGCGTATCTTGCTTATATGATTGCTATATCATTGTTGCATATTATTTGCGCGCACACAGTAGTTTAGTCCCTTCTCGTTTATGAACTTGAAATGAAACGCGATAAATTACGCAAACAAAACGAAACAACTATACAAGAAGAAACCTCCTCTTAAACTATCGAGGACTTCTAATGACACCCACTATGGTGTCGAACTTATAATGATAATGAAAAGTAAAATACCTATTGGTGGAACATATCCTGAAGTCTAGAGATGACCCCGCTTCCTCGACGCACGACGCCGGGAATGGAGGATTGGCTATGGAGAAGACGCTCTTCAACTTGTGGTGACAAGAGAATTCACAAACAAACCTTAAGGAAACCAGGAAAGATCGACACCTACATGATACGGTCACGGGATCTAACTACATTCCCTGACCGGGTGCATGGAAAGAAAAAGAAAATACATGTTATGGGAACAAGAGAAAAGAAAATGAAAACACACAACGCTCGAATAATCCCATAGTGAGGATCATGGGTATAACATACCTATGCACACGTTTTATTACTTACATGAATTGTTGTTGTTATACTAGCAGTTTGTTGTGCTTGGATGCGTGTTGAATGTGCTATGTTGTCAGCATGTTGTGCTTGGTTGTTGTTGCTAATGCGTTACTACCTTTAAGTGTGTATGATACTATGATGTACTGTGGTATGTTTTACTGCTTTCTTATAGCATGTAAATTGACTTAATAATATTCGACCAAGTAGTCGTGTGGCCCGGCAACATACGGGCTTCACACGTTCATACTCAGCGTAGTTTGCTGAGTCCTTCCCAAACCAAATTTTTACAGGTATTATGCCGGACGATAACGGAGCGTAGGCGGGATGGCTACCATGGGGGGTAGTCCATCAGGGCATAACGTTTGAAGATGTGGCTATATGTTTAATGTACCCGAGATGTAATTTTCAGTTCATAATTTGGCAATTTGTTGTAGACACTCGATATTTGAAATTGTATCTTATATTGTATATGAGTTGGCGAGAGCTGTTTCCAGTCATGCAGACCGTAACTTAGTATTGGTGATGTGGTCTTTCAACCACGTGGGTGGTTGGCATCTGTAGCACCCGGATGGCATCGAGAATCCGCTGCGTATTTATCATGTATTATGACTAGGAGCTTGGTTTTGTACTTTGGATTTATTCGGGGGTGTTACAGAAAGTGGTATCAGAGCGTAGTTGCGCTCTGATGACTGGAACAGAGAGGTACCGAGCATAGGAAAACCTGAATTCGGGGAAACGGGGTTAAGGGTTAGTATGTGAGGCGCGATAGTTAGGATTCTTCCCCAGTAATTACTGGATACCTAACAGACACCTACACCCAACCCCTACGTCCCAAGAGTCCATTTCAAATCATAGAAAAACGCCGGAGAGGTAGAAAGCCTCCTCTTACTCGGGGGAAACCCGATCTGGCACCTACTTAATGTTATACAATCAACCCGAGGAGAAAAGTCCATACTACACAATCGACGTTGCCAAAAGGATAACACCCGTAGAGGGACCAATTTTAGCAACAACCTGGGTCGACATGCTTAGCAGTCGATAGGACCAACCACACAAGCAAAGAGGACCAAAATACCCTAAAATACATGGAATAAATAAAGCTAAAATAAACAATTACTTAAGCCAAGGATGGGAATGGAGATAAATTCTTCAACTCTACACTCGAGAGATTAATTTTAGTAAACCCCTCGTGAAACCATGAAATGAGAGGATATAGTTCGAGATTAAATTACACCATAAAATTGGTACAATCTATAATGCTTAATAAATCATGGCACAAATTTTACGCACTAAAGTATAATATTACGGAATTCAATTAATTCCCTACCCCAATACGAGGCAAACGGATAAGAAAAATGGCAATAAATCCGCCACTATGTTCAAACCTCTAGCAAATATTTTGTTCAAGGAGACCAAGTAAAAGGAGTTGTGGGCCATAAAGAATTAAGTTCCGATCATGGAGGAACAAGTTCCGAAAGAGGAACTATCAAAAACAACCGCAAGCAATACAACGGTAACTGTAAAATTCAATGATATAAAAAGATAAACCCTTTGGACCGTATGTATATCATTAACTATGGTGATGAAAGAAGTGACCACACCTGCAACGTTATTTCCCATAGCATTCAATGCTCAAGCACTAACGTCATATGATGGTATTACTTAACCATTTGGTATTATACCATATATTACATACCACGTTACTCATTTATAAACCATACTTTAAATTACACTGTATGACTGTAGTATATATATCCTGACACTAGGGTCATAACACCTGTCACATATTCCATTACTGATAGTTAAAACCATATCGTATATACTCATATATATACATAATTCTCGGTTTTACACATATATGTTTACATATATGCAATGTCTATTGGATTTAATCATATGATATATATAGTACTTTAGTTTACGACATTCATCATGATATACGGTATTAAATAATGCATGTACTTTGTAAATATGCTACCCGGATTTGTATAAATTACAGTTTATCAACTAATTTCATTTATAACACCCATCATTTAATATTGCATGGTTCTCAACCAAATTTTATACGTATTTTCCTACAAATATTAGTCACGCCTTTGTGCACGTACAAATATATATAACTTATAAAAACTCCCTTTATTTGATGTTACATGTCATTATTCTATGTAAGGCGATTATTCTCACTAGTTTGTAAATATTATACAAACTTATATTGAGATTCCTATCTTGATATCATGTGACATTTGTAATACCATAATAAACTTTTAAAGTTTATTCATTATACTCATTAATTTGTAAGCTCCTTTATTCATTATTATCACATTTGTTTATGTGAATAGTCTTACTTATACACGTATATATCCACTTTTAATACCAATTGAATATGTGGAAGTATTTATATATACATCTTCTTACTTCAAATATTTGTCAAGATTAATATTACTTAGCCAAGCAATTTCCGATTTAAATTCAATTATACAATATTGTATAAACTTAATTTCTCCCATTCAGTATAACAACCATGGCAAAAAGGGGACAACTTATTCACTATAACACCTGGGGTTAAACATAAAGCAAGAAGATTAAGAGAACCTAATCATATGGGGGAGACTATGAATACGGTGCGGATGGACCTATATCCATACTATATCTATACGGTGCGGATGGATCACCTATATCCATACTATATCTATACGGTGCGGATGGATCACCTATATCCATACTATCTATACGGTGCGGAGGACACCATATCCAACTATACTTTACGGTGCGGATGGATCACCTATATCCATATCTATAAATACGGTGCGGATGGATCACCTATATCCATACTACATCTCCCTATATGAGAACTTGGAGTGAAAAGAAATGATAATATCAGAAGGGTACGAATGTATGTACCAATATACCATTTAATCAATGGAAACAACCATAGATGTATATTAAGACAAAATGGTAGTATAATTCAAATACGACCTTGGAACTTATAACACATAAGTATACATATTATGGATACAAGAATGAGGTAATGTATATATGTACACTTCTGGATATATGCATAGTTGGAAAAGAATTAATTGAATGATTGTTTGTTGGACGTGCGAGGTTGAACTTAACCCTGGTCAGGTTAAGTGATATTGAGCACAAATTGGGGTGAAAGGATAGTCCAACACTTACGCTGACCACGTAAGGGTTGGATAACTCCCGAAACCTCCTACAAGTGGGCACATGAACTACAAAATACGAAGGATGCGATATCGATGTAGATAATACAAACGGGTAGAATACATTGATACATGATTTGAAATTTAGAGGCTGCAACCACAGAAACTTCTAACATATATAATTTAGTAACCTTTTGACTGAAACCAATCGAAGTCAACCAACAGGGTCAAAGCCATAGTTGGGCTGGAAAATAAAGATACTTAGAGACGAAAGACGTCTAATCGGGTTGTAAAAACTAAATATAAGTATGAGCGGTAGTAAAAAAACTAAACCAATCATGGTAACAGTGACACGTCGATAACATTCAAGTAACAAGAACTAAATCATTAACACCCAAAAGGGGCAGCCAGAAACAAAATCTAGACGCTTAAAAAGCGCACCAAAAGCATGAATACCCAGTCTCCAAAGGAACTGAATAGAAAAATACAATCCACAGAGACCGCGTATCAATTAAGTTACCCCATGTTAGCCAAGAGACGAGGCGAAAGAAACAATTAAACCATCCACTACCTTGAAAGACTTAGTGAGGGAAAGCTAAACCCGAAGGTAATCAGAGTCACGCAGCAGAAGCTGGTGGACCATATCGACATCTTCCAGTTGAGTAACAAGTGACCTATCGGCCAATACCTTAAACCCTGAGAGGCTAAACCCCAATCCGTTTCTAGATCAGTACGACTACCGATAGGAGCCTTTTGGATACAGAGACTAGACCCTTAACATGATCAAGGCCTATGATGAGAGCATATTGCAAGCTACAATACATAGAAACTAGAATGCTCAATGAGAGTTAAAACCTCTTGAACCAAGGTTCTAGGATGGTATAAAAAGGAGTACGTGGGGGAATCCATTTTTAAGGGGGTAGGCGTGTTTCGTTTTTGCTATTTTGTTGCTCGTTTGATGTGTTATCGTTCGATGTGTTATGTTTGATTGCTATGTGTGAACTGCATTCGAATTGTTTTGGATGCACTGTGGTTATGAATGAATGTTGCATGTTGGCTTCTATGGTGTGACATGTTGATTGTTGCATTGGTGTGCTTTAAACACTTGAAACATAGTTGGTGATGTACACGTGAACTATGGTGTACGTATGACCCTTGAGACTTGTGATATATAAATGTGTGTGTGGCTTGGATTGGAGAACCAGTGGTAGAAGAAGGTTAGGAAAGATGTTGGAACTTTAGAATTTATAGGATTGAATGGATTAGAACCTTGAGATTCGTGGGTGGTTAGATAGAAATTCGATTGAGACAACTCGGGACGAAGTTCTTTTAAGGGGGGTAGACTGAAATACCCCGAGTAATTACCACTTTAAGTTAGTGAAGATTAAATTAAATTATGTGCAAGAATATATGTACGTAACGTTACGATACCGTAACGCTGTAATAAAAAAAAAAGAGATAACGTCGCATAACTTCGTTACAAAAAAAGAATATAATAACACGATATAATATAGGCGTATATATATATCGTAACGATGTAAATAAGTGACAATGTCGTCACCTAACTTCGTAACAAAAGGAAATATAATAATAATAACAACACGAAATAATATAGTCACATATATATAAGTAAACATATATAACTTATTCAAATAAAAAGAAAGAAAAAAAGGGAGCAAAGACGCTCCTGTTGAGGCTCGAACCCGAGACCTCTCGTATACCTTATAGACGTTGTAACCGGTTGAGCTAAGCTCATTTTGGTGTCGTTTGGGGACACAGCTTCTCAAGCTTCCAGCAGCTGACAACTTCTCAATTTTTAAAATCAGCAGGTTTCCACCAAACACCCAAAACCAGCAGCTGACAGCTTTTACAAAATCATCAGCTGACAGCTTCTCAATTTCCTCCCTACTTTTTAAAACACAATCCACCAAACATTAAACCAGCAGCTGTCAGCTTCTGTAAAACCATCAGCAGACAGCTTCTTAATTTCCAGCAGCAGGACCCAGCAGCAGCCCCAGCAGCTGTCCCCAAACGAACCCACAGTACCTTACTCACGCGAGTCATAACTAGTACCAACCAGTGAGTTAAGTACAACAAAAGAGAATCGACTGCGTCGCCCTCTCTTCTCCTTCCTCGGTGAATTACAGGATCAAACAACAAAAAAAAAAACAGAACTACAAGATTCAGGCTCTGTCGCCTGTTAATTAATCCATCGCCCATAACTTCCCCCTGTAAATGGAGACAAACCAGACAGCCCTTCAACTCACGCCCTCTCAGCCCAGTCCTCGGTTGTATGCGTGAAAACAAAAGAAAAGCTAACATTGACCATGTCGACCAATGCCAGCACAACAACAAAGAAGAATAATACTAACGATTACCTTGATTTGCACGATGACCTGAGACAGAGGGGAATTGCCTTGTTTTCTGTTCAAACAAGCAAACATCCACGCACCAGTGTCTTCCTGGTTCTCTAACTCCCACAGATTCCCCCTACCGTTTCTCTGTAAGAGTATAAAGCAAACTAAGATATTCTTGATTTTAGTAAGGCACTCAACAGACATCTAAGCATGGCAGCGAATGGTGTTCCCTTCTTCCAAACTCCCAAGCCGTAGGAATCAGTGGAGACTAACATCAGCATTAATAGTCCATACTCCCTTACTCCCTCCCTGTCTGTAGACCG
>JAIOTZ010001720.1:0-29394 GCA_023374045.1 Limonium bicolor | reverse complement strand
GACTAAGAGATGTCCGGTGAAATAAGAGCACAAAGGGGGCACAACCTAAGAGATGTCCGCCCTTTTTCTGCGGATAAACACGGACGCAAGAAGACCGTGGTCCGTTCGTGGTTATTGGCCGGCACGAGCAAGACTCACTGGGATTTAAAACACGGACGCCATGTCCGCATTTGTTTTCTTCAATCTCTCTCCCCACCGTCTTTTTATCCCGAGATTTAGTCTCACTATCATGGACTTTTGCATGTCTCATCTCACCCACTGCACCGCCATCCTTATCGTCTTCTTCAAATTCCCTTCTTGCTTATACCCATTCCTCTTCTCCTATATCGATCAATCCCATCATCGATCCACTACCCACAAATCACACTTTCATCCCATTTCGCTTCTCTCCCGTCTTCTCCTTTTGTTTTCTTTGCATTCCACCATATCCACCTCTATTCCTACGTATACAAATAGCAGAACAAATCCAGTAGTCGATGATTTCTCTACTACTTACTTGTTTCTGTTTATCTATTTAATATGTTAGGCTAGAATATTTGTACTCTGGGAATGGTTATTATGTGTTTGTATTAATTATGCAATATGTTTTACCGGTTTAGTTTTAATACATTTGTTACGATTAAAGCTTATCTCTCGCCTTTTTATAATTACTGAATTTATTAAAATGCTTTACTAATCTATTTGATCAGACCCGTGATAAATATAGGTTAATTAAGCCGTAAATCTGGAGAAAGCTTATTTTGATAAGTTAGTATTTTCAGATGCAAATATAATTTCTCATATTTAAAACCGTCCGTTTACATGTTTTTGCTCGAATCTAGATTAGACCGAGCATTTTCTGGTAAACGAGTTCTTTTGGGTCTAAGATTTAGTCCTTAATAATAAGAGGAATTTTGCCAAACTATTATAATTAAACCGGTAGACATAGCATAAAGTGCAGATTATATTAACTTGAACCCGAGTCCCATTTAATTTACCTTTTACTTAGTTTATTTTATCTTTCCTTTTTATTTGTAAAACAAGTCAATTAACCCCCTTTTGTGACAAAGCTTAGGTACTTATAATTCCCCTTAGTCCCACGGTTCGATATCCGGTCGCCTCCACTTTACTATACTACTGCGCGACCGGGATTTTGTTTGCAGCCCGACAGTTATTTTGAGTATTAATTTCTTTCTAAATTGTTTTAATTACACCATTCCAACCACTCACAATATACAGTCTGCAAATGGCGTCGTTGCCGGGGACTAGATTTATTCTAGTCCCTAAGCCCGGATAATTCACTTGCTATATTAGAATATTTTGTTTTATATATATATATATTTTGTTTATATTAATTATCTATTATTTTGTTTTATATTATTATTTGTGTTGTTTATACTAATTTCTGTCATTTAAATTCCCAGTCATTACATTTCAGTAATCTAATTTCTAACATTTCAATTCTGTCATTTAAATTCTGTCAACTAACTCCTAACATTTAAATTCTATCGTTTAAATTCTGTCACCTAACTCCTAACATTTAAATTCTGTCATTTAAATTCAAGCAATTTTTATGCGCTCTTTCTTTTAATTAATTACTTAGCATTTATTTTTAATCCTTTATGTTTCTTTATTTTCGGTTTAGTTAGTCTTTTTAAAGAAAAAAAATGTGTAGTTTAGGCGTGTTCAGCCTTTAAAAGCTGGACACAAATACGGTCATGCTTTAAGTAATTAAAAAAAAAAACAGAACTCACGTCCGACCATAAAGGCCGGACGCAAGAAAAGAGGCAAAGCATCCGCTCTTATTTCATCGGACACAGAGCGGACGCAACAAAATTGTCTGGATTTTTATTCTTCTTCTTCTCGATTTTTTTTCTTCACCGACGCACAGCCACTCGACGCCCTCCTCCTTCGGCGACGCCGCCCGCCACAACCAGTACCACCACCCCGCTACAGCCGCTCCACCACCGATGCGCAGCCAAGGCCAGCACCGCAGCTCCGACGCCGACGACCGCCGTCACCACCTACAACCAATTGATGTTCTATTCTACTTGGTCTCCTGTTAGAACTACGTTACCGGCAGTACATCCTCAGACACCAGGTTTTGTGGAGTATTCATTTTCCTATTTTATTTGCCAAGGTGACATTCTGTTTTGATCCAGGTGGTTTGTTTCTAATTACTGCTAACTTCGTTTTCCTGGCAAAGCTATTGTCTACTTTTGTTTTTGATCCAGGATAACGAAGCGGGAGTCTAGCCAAAGACTATAAATACGGGCAGCTTACTGGGAGGCAACCCAGTGGTTAAATTTTATTATCCTACTATTTTTTTTTATGTTTTGTCTTCCATATCATTCCTATATATGTTTTATACAATAAAAAAGGGGAGGAGAGAAACGAGGAGAATTAACTTGAGTTCTTCTGGCTGTTTAAAATATTCATTACAGGAACATCATGCACACTCCTACAACTGAACTCAAGTGTGGGGGAGCTCTGTCTAAACACTCTGTGAACTCTGGGGAGTACATTCTCTTTGCTTTGCACTTCAAATTTTTACATACTCCCTACTGCATTGTGTGAGGTACTCTGGTAGATTGCATGCCCTCGTTAAATTAAATTCTTCCTGCGCAATGAGGACATTGCTCCAATCTAAGTGTGGGGGAGGACTCACTTCTCTGTCGCTCGTCTTAAGTCTCTCTTTATTGACACATTGCTTAAAATGTTTAATCTCTCTACTTATCTTGCGTTTATCCAAATTTAAATTATAGACCGTGCTGATGTGGGTTGTTCTCTTTAAGAACAAATACTGTTATGAATTGTGGGATAAATGGTACAAAAATTTTAAAATTTTGATTGCTTTTGAGGAGCATTTTTTATGCGGTGTGACCTAATGATCTGTAATGGTTGGATTTTTTATTGCTCAGGGGTTCTTTCTGTCTTCTCTCTTAGGGATTGCTAAGGGGTGCTTCTCTGTCTAAAAATATATACAAAAAAAAATAAACAAGGGACTTGCGAGACACCATTGGTAACCAACAAGAGTTGAGTGTTCTTAAATACAAGGCTTAATGCCTACTATTATCTTCTCATCTCTTATGCAAAAGTGAAACAATGCGTATAATCTATTTTTCCTTTTGTTTTCTCCTCAATGCCCATTCTTGAGAGAAGTTGGCCGTGGTAAAAGTTCTCAAAGTCACCTTAACTAAAAAAGCATTGAAGTTACTCCGGATCATACCCCGAAACTCTAATTTTTATTTTTACCCTGAGCACACCTATGCCACCAGTAGGTGATGGCTCACACTCCTCAAAAAGTTTAAGATCATGTACTGTTCACCCCTTATCCTACCCTTCATAATAATATTTGTTAGTATTGAGCATTCCCTACTTGCTTGGGTACATGGTTTTGCATGAGGACAAGCAAAAAGATAAGTGTGGGGGTGTGATAAGTGTCCAAATGAGCATGTTTTATGAGTGTATTTCATATATTATATTAGCACTTTTCTTGCTCATTTCTCCACTTTGGTTAGTTTTCCTCTAGTTTATAATTTATTGGTTATCTTACTGATTTATTGGTTAAACATGAGGAAAACTAAGCTAGGAGCATAGTAACGAAGAGACAAATGCGTAGGCGCAAACGGGTCGAAAAACGGAGTCCAAACGAAGAATCTAGAGCGCTCAAAGTTTACAAAAGAAAACGAGTCAAATACACACGTCCGGGTCGCGTCTGGGGATAAAAGGCCGGACGTTACATGGATCGATGTGTTAGAGATGTCCGGGTCACGTCCGTGGAAAAAAGGCCGGACAAGACACAAGGACAAAGACACGTCCGTGGATAAATAACCGGACAAGACTAAGAGATGTCCGGTGAAATAAGGGCGGACAAAGGGGGACAAGCCTAAGATGTCCGGCCTTTTTCGTGCAGACAAAACACGGACGCAAGAAGACCGTGGCCCGTCCGTGGTTATTTGGCCGGACAAGAGCAAGAGACGTCCGGGGATTTAAACACGGACGCCATGTCAGCATCTGTTTTCTTCAATCTCCCACCGTTTGTTTATTCCACGGAGATTAATCTCACCTAATGCATGAGACTTCTGCATGTCTCATCTCACCCACTGCACCGCCATCCTTATCGTCTTCTTCAAATTCCTCTGCTATATAAACCCATTCCTCATCTCCTATATCGATCAATCCATCATCGATCCACTACACCACAAATCACACGTTCATCCATTTCTCTTCTCCCGTCTTATCCATTTTGTTTTCTTTCATTCCACCATATCCACCTCTAGTCCTACGTATACAAATAGCAGAACAAATCCAGGAGTCGATGATTTCTACTACTCTTGTTTCTGTTTATCTATTTAATATGTTAGGCTAGAATATTTATACTCTAGGAATGGTTATTATGTGTTTGTATTAATTATACAATATGTTTTACCGGTTTAGTTTTAATACAGTTTGTTACGATTAAAGCTTATCTCTCGCCTTTTTAATAAATTACATGAATTTATTAAAATGCTTTACTAAGTCTATTTTGATCAGACCCGTGATAAATAGACAGGTTAATTAAGCCGTAAATCTGGAGAAAGCTTATTTTGATAAGTTAGTATTTTCAGATGCAAATATAATTTCTCATATTTAAACCGTCCGTTTACATGTGTTTTGCTCGAATCTAGATTAGACCGAGCATTTTCAGGTAAACGAGTTCTTTTGGGTCTAAGATTTAGTCCTTAAGATAATAAGAGGAATTTTGCCAAACTATTATAATTAAACCGGTAGACATAGCATAAAAGAGCAGATTATATTAACCTGAATCCAGAGTCCCATTTAATTTACCTTTTACTTAGTTTATTTTATCTTTCCTTTTTATTTGTAAAAACAAGTCAATTAACCCCCCTTTTGTGACAAGCTTAGGTACTTAATAATTCCCCTTAGTCCCGGTTCGATATCCGGTCGCCTCCACTTTACTATACTACTACTTGCGACCGGGATTTTGTTTGCAGCCCGACAGTTATTTTGAGTATTAATTTCTTTCTCAATTGTTTTAATTACACCAGTTCCAACCACTCACAATATACAGTCTGCACATCTCCTCACACAATTTCCTTTCCTTTACACTTCCTACTCATCCCTTGTCAAGCTTGCACATACCTAGGCATTTACTAGCCATCATCTAAACACCTTACACCTCTTCTCATTCATCTCGACCATGCTAAATTCTTCTTAGACAACTTTCATCCCATCACCCAAATCCACTCATTATCATCAAGGTTATACAAACTAGATCATACCTAAATCATCACAGACATTATACATCACTTCCCATAGATTTTTGCACAGGTCTTAACCTTCCTCATACCATGATTTTGGTGTGTTTAATACCCCTACTCAACCTCAAACTCCTCCTAATCAACACTAGGTCATTCTAACTCCCAAAACACCTTTAGTTAACTCAATTCCACTCAAATTTCCTTGAATGATTCCTAGTACAACCTAGGTCATAATAATTCACCTAACACTTAAAACACTTGGTTTCTACTCAAATTTTGCCATAGCTTCTCTAGTATATTATCATGCCCATATGCATAGTCTTTCTCCTCTAATCAACACACATCAAATCCTTTCCTCAAGATATTTCTCACCCAATTCAAACCACTCATAACAAACACAATATGGTGCAATAAATCCTAAATTACATAGCACTAAGGCTCTTAAATGACATGGCTCTTAGGCCCTTAAATGACATGGCTCTTAGGCCCTTAAATGACATAACTAAACACTGAATTTCCCACATAAATAGCTTTCAACCTGCATTTACACAACATCAATCCCATATGCTCTTGTAATTCACCTTTTTCTTATTTTACTTACTCATTTACCATTGGTTCTTTAGTCACAAGTTCACAAGCTTGTTCAATTTCTTTCCTAAGTTAACATAACCCATATTTATAATGTAAGCCATAGGCTACATTTGTATCAATTATAGCCACCATTCCTTAAGGTATTAAACTACATTAAGGCAAGTAATTTACCTTGTGATTTTAAGACTTTTCTCTCTTTTTTCTTGGTTCTCTTCATTGAAAACGGCAAAAGGAGTTTGCTCTCTTGCTAACCTTCTAACCAACATTAAAATTAAGATAATGAGTGCTAGGTAAAACCCTTAGACTCATTAATACAACTCTTAAATATTAAGAGAGTGCTTAAAGCACTAGATTGGATGATTAACTTATGAATCTTTGAATGAGTTTGGTATGGAATCAAGGCACGACTTCAACTAAGCTCTTGAAGATTGAATCAAGGCTAATACAAGGATTAAAATAAGCCATCTTGGTAAGGAAATTTCGGCCATATATGAAAAATGGGAGAAAATATGATTTTTGAAGCTTTTTCTTACCTTAAACCAAAGAGGGTGTAAACTAGACTATGGATTTTCCTCTTCAAATGGAGCTCCTTCAATGGAGTCAAACTTCTGATTTTGGGATTTTGAAAAGAGCACTTTGAAGCCCTTGACTCAACTAAGAGAAATATGTGGTTTATTAGTGATTTGGAGCTTTGTGTTGGATAGGGCAAGCAAAGCAAGGTGAGGGAGCCATGGCTGGAGCTTCCACAGTTTGGGAGCAGTAAAGGATGAAGAAAATGCTGGGGAGAAGAAAGGAAAGGAGAGAGGAAAGCATAAAGAGATATTTGTTACTTTTTGTCAAAAGTGAGTGAATAGTGAACTTCCTCATTCTTTCCTCTTTTCTAGTGAGTTGGTAGACTTTGGTGATGACTCACACCTTAAGAAAACCGCCCCCCATGAGATATTAGTGAAATACCCCAAACTTATTAAACACAGATTAAATATCTAATCATATTAATTAAGGCTTAAACATGCCTTAAAAGTCAACTGAGAACAACGGTGGTCAACACAAAACAAGATGTTGCACCCTTTGACAGTTAAGGGTAAATAAATACCCAAATGAACTATGTAGGACCTAAAAATTTGTCCTAAGTCTATTAACATAATATTAAACATATTATAATTGTTGGGCAACACTCCAACACAAAGAAAAAGCACTTTCATGCTTCAAGGTCAAAAAGGGCAAAAATGTGCTCTAAGAAACCTTAAAGGTCTAATGACCTCTAAATGATATAAAATTTAATTACATGATCAAATATCATGTAAGGAACACATCAACCGTTGTCAAAGAAAACAGAGCTCAGAAACACCAGGCACACAAAATGTGCGCTAAAACTCCTTAAAGCACGTTTTTGTGAATTGTCTTTTAAATTGGTTTTAAATGGGCTAAAAGGTTATAAATACCTTTAAATATAATAAATATCATATTATATGATATTAGGAATTTAATTTCCAAATTTTACAGATTTTTACAAATTTAATATTAAAATATTAATAAAACCCTAAGTGGGGCCCAGGTCAAATGACCAAGTTTGGTCAATGGGCAGCTAAAGACCCATTGCCCTTGTGGAAATCGGCTGGCATGGAGGTGGTGACAACATAAGTCATTGATTGGCAATAATGCTGCCTAATACAAACAAGAATAGTAAAAGCTTAATTATTCTTACTTTTTCAATTATTTCAAACCTTACCTAGCTCTTTCCTCCCTCCTTGCACGATTCCCTTCTGCCCAGCCGAGCTCCTCCCTTCCATTGAAGCTCTCAAGGTCTGTTCTTGAGCATGGAAGGCAAATCTAGCTCCTAAGTTCCTAATGTAAGTGTTTTAATGTCATTTTTAGTCATTTTTAGCCCTTTTTCTTCATTTCTTCACTACCAACACCTAAATTTCGTGGCTCAACAATTCCTATGGCTTATTCTCAGTGTTCTAAGGTTAGAACAAGAGCTAAACTCGGTTGAGACCAGTAGAGGGACCAAGGTTGTTCAAATCTACATTTTAAGGTAAAAATGTGCTTTAAGCTCATAACTTTTGATTCCTTTCGAGTTTGGTTGTGAAATTTTGGCCATAGCCTCATCTTCTTCTCCTTTTCATGTGGGATCTGTTGGCTAGCCATTTGGAGCAAGGATGGCCGAGATCCAAGAGAAATACTCTCTTTTTAGGCATTTTTCCAAGGTAAAACTTAATAACAAGGTAGCAATTCGAGATCTAACTATTTCCTATGTCAATATGGTGGATCTAACACCTTGTGGTGTGTTTGGTTCAGGTCGAAAACACTTAGAACTTTCCTTGCACTCTTAAGGTAATTTTTGCCTCAAATCTTACATTAAATTACTCCTTATGGTTAGATCTTGCTTAGAGACTAACTAGACCTTGTTTTCTGTTTGAAAACATGTAAAACAAGCTGTGGAGAATTCCTACTCAAGGTGGCCGAACCAAACAAGGCTTTACCTAAGCTAAATCAAGGTATAAATCACTTAAAACCTTAACTTGATACATTAACACAAGTTTAAGTATGTATAATTGCCGTGAGTGAAGGAGAAAAACAAGGTCTTATTTGACCTTAAAATGTTTAAGAAATGGTTTAATAAATTTTATAACTAATTAAACAAGCATAATTGTCAAATTTAAGACATTATGTGGAAGTTTGGTAATTAAACAAGGAATCTATGGTGAGGCCGAAATTGTATATGTATTTTGGGACATTTATGTGTAATTTATTTTGTGAGCAAATGTTTGTAATAAGGCCATGTATTTTAGGCCATTTTATTTATGCATTTACAAGCTTTTATTAAGTTTAAGTATATATAATTATTACCGAAATGAAATGGGGTCTTAGGTGTAATTAAATTAAATTTGGGGGCTTTAGAATAATAAGGCCGAAAATTAGAGTTAAAAAGGAGTTAAAATAAAGTTTATAAGATTTTTAAAGTTTTGGGGTTAAATGGTGAATTTCTAGAAAGTATGGGTTAAACCGTAATTTAAGAATTGGTGGTCAAGGAAATATTAAGGTGGTCAACCTTGACCATAGCTAGGTTTGACCAAAATAAATAAGTTAGATAACTTATTAAGGTTTTATAATAAGTTAGTATTTAAGGTAATATTTTTATAACATATGTGGTAAATATGTTATTACCAAAAATAAGGGTGTACAATGGTATTTTAAACACCCATGGGCTATTAGGAATTTTTAGGAATTTAATGGTGTTTTTGGAATTAAAATAAACTATATAATAATATATATATTATATGTCATTATGACACTTTGGAGAAAAATAGATGGTGGAATGGTAAATACCAAAGTATATGGGTTAATAAGGATATTTATAACCCTTTGGTGGAATTTGGTGATTTTTAGAATTATATAAGAGTATTTGTTGAGATATGTATAATATATAGTTTTAATGATATTATCAAACTATATGTTATAAATTGGGCCTAATGACAATATAAAATGTATATGAGGTCTATTCGGAATTTATGAAAAATAACCATAGGTTATACTCTTTTATAAGTTAGAAATGTTATATTGAATGGATATATAACATGGTAAAGAAAGGGGTGATTTTGTAAATAAAGGAAATTATGGTTTAAGGAAAAGTATAAGGTTTAATATGCCTATGAGGCAATACAATAGTTTGTATAAAAACTATAGTTTAGTTAAAAAATAAAAATATCATATCAATGGTATTAGTATTTTGGTATAACATTACATAATGTTATGTGGTCAAAAAGGGAATTTAAATAAATTCAAGGGCTATACGAATTAATAAGAGTTGGAAAATGAATTTTAGACTATGGTCTACAATGTCATAAATGTTATGACAATTAAATGGTATTAAGGTGGTTTAGATGGAATTAATATAAGGAAGGGTACTCACATAAAATAGTGTGACAAACTATAAATAAATGGGATTTATAAACTAAGGTACTTATGTAATAAACCTTAGGAGTTGTAAATGTACAACGTAAATGTTACTCATGTTAGGATAATAATCTTAATATAGGTCGTACAATATGATACAACTAATGAGAAAACATCTAATAAAGATGATAAAAAGTAACATAAAATATAAGAGTTTATCAAACTCATGGGAATTACCTACGTGGTAAAAATATATACATACACAAGGATAATGTATATAAGGTGGACATATATTTTGGTTGGAAACCGTATGATTTAATGGTGGTGGTTAATTAAAAAAATATATATAGTTACAACTATATGTATGAGTTTTTGGGATGCAAATATATTTGCTAAAGATAATGAATTATAAATGTGATAATAAGGATGGTGGGAAAATAAAACAATGAAAGAAAAATAAATATGACAATAAGAAAATTAATTAATAATCATGCATGCATACATGCAACTATGGTTATGTACCTAAACTAGAAGGTGGATAAGGTTAAAAGAAATAGAATTAAACTTAGCAGTTAAAGTGTTTGACGTAGTTTTAAGTAACAAGCCGACTGTTTTGAGAAACCCGTAACAAAACTGTAGCAAACAGGGGTGAACTGTCGGGGTTACTTATTATTCGGAAATACCGGATGTAGTTAGTCATGGAGACTGACTTATAGTTTGTATTACCGTTTAGTGTACTTCTGACAAGGACGCTTGACGAGCTAGCGGACTACACGGAGCATAGGATCTTGCTGATTCATACTCCACCGTAATACTCAGGGTGAACGGTATGTAAAGGGGTTTGCCGAGTTGACCTAAGGTTGCTCCTTGGGCTCGGATTTGGTTGATATAACTTGTGTGTTACATGTATGTGTTTAAGTGTTGATGCATTAATTATTTATGCACGGGCGTCCTACGGGACTAACACTACGTCGACTATAGATCGACTTATATAAACATACATATGCGTTGTGATGACATGACGGTTACTTGATATAATACCATGATATTAATATTGAGTATTAGTAACCTAAGTAAAACACTTAGGGACGAGTCACGACATTGTCGGTCTCTAGAGCATGGATCTCTAACATAAGTATAACCTAGATGACTTCTAGGTATGCGAGACCCATTGGGCCGCTGGTTAATAAATATATTCTCCATAAGACTAAGCAGATCTTAAACATTATGAGAGAGTGATGGTATGAGATTGAGGTGAGGAATCCCGGTAGTTTACGAACTACTTGGTTGCGCATTTGTGATCACTGAGGGGTTTCCTAATTGGATTCCGCTCCAGGTTATATCCAACGAACCCAAATAGGTTTGTGGATCAGGTGGCTACGGCCTTTTTATGGACGTCTTACGAGACATAAGTGAGTCAGGGGCCTCCGGACCTCTGGCGAAATGAGCACCTTTGTGTGTACGGGGGACTACTGTCCATGGTGAGGTTATCGGGTTGTCCTAACATGACGCCCTACTGACATTAATTAAACATGGTTGGATGGAGCCTACAAGGCTAAGGTAAATTAACTATGGGAACTGTACGCTACGGCGAATGTACATTGTACATATGGACGGGGCTTGAAAGCCAAACTAAAATAAATTGACAGTGGATGGTGAACACTACGGCGATTGTACATTGTACAAAATATTGTTGTTATTGCTCGATACGTTCGGTATACAAATGTTGCTTGAAATATTCTATGAATGTTTGGTTTGGATGGATGATTAATGTTTATGAATATTTGGATGGTTGATTATGTATATTATACATTTATGCTTCAGTTTTGATTATAACTGTAAAAAGGAAAAGCATGAAACCAATCTAATAATAAGATGGTTAAAATGACAAGTGACCATTAGGGTCCAGGCCCGGCATACTCAGCGTCTATCGCTGATACTACACCATTTCAGGTTGTTGATCATTGTCGGAGCTGAAGAGCAGGAACAGGGTAGTTGGAGATGTTGTATGGTAATGAAGATGGTGTATGGTCTTATGGTAAGGTTATGTATTTTCAGGATTGGGTAGACGCTCACTTGTCATGTTTATGGTTATGGACTTAGTTTGATGTATAGGAGTTTCTCGTTATCACTGCGGTTAGCAGTTTGTTTATTTTGGAAGTTGGATGTGGTATGGCTACGTTGCTCGCATGGGCGAGTAATGGCCGGTGACACCCATGAGTTTTGTAATTGTTATTTATTTTTCCGCTGCGAGACGTTTTATTTATTGCTACGTGAGGGATTATATCGTGATTATGGAGAGGGGTGTTACAAAAGTGGTATCAGAGCGGAGTACCGCTCTGATGACGAGAAAGTAGGTTAAGACAGTGAGCTTAGGACTTGGGAAATATTGGGAAACATTTAGGAGGTACGAGACGATTCGTCTCAAAAGATATTGTGTCTAGAAACGCAAATGCGTGACAGGATAGCCTTTAAGGCAACTTAATATCTATTGGTTGTGTACGGTAATTTTACCAAGTATTTATGTGACATACTGTACTACAGATGTCTGGTGGTACTAGAGGGCGTGGTGCTGGAAGAGGTAGAGGCGGTGACCCCGGCATTCCAGGAGTTGCTGAGACGGTTGCAGCCGTTCTTGCACAGCTGGGTACTCAGATAGGAGGAGCACCAGCCCACCCGCCACAGCCCAGGGAAACAAACTGGCTGAAGTCAGTTAGCGAGACCCGACCACCTACATATTCAGGGGAACCAGACCCCGTAGCTTTGGAGCGTTACATTGTTGAACACGAGAAAGCATTTGAAGCTTTACAAGTACCTGACGACAAGAGGGTCGCTATTGCTGCTTTCCACCTGAAGGATGCAGCCAGCACTTGGTGGAGGTTGGTCAAGGACCAGCACCTGGCTATGCCCGACTTTTCTGGGCTGCCTTTGTTGAGTTACTAAGAGGGAAGTACTACCCGGCGCACCTCAAACAGAAGAAGCGCCATGAGTTTGAAACATTGACCCAGGGAGGTCTGACCGTGGACGAGTATTACGCTCGATTCATCGGTCTACTGGACTTCATCCCCGGTGTGGATTACTCAGAAACCGTGAAGATTGAGAAGTTCCGGGGAGGCTTACTATTTCGCATCCAGATGGCGATGGGTGCTACCCTCTACACTACCATACAGGTATTAACATGAATGCCATAAATTCTTTACTTACTACAGTACCGTATAACTTTGTGAGAACTTACCAATGAGATTCCAGGAGTGTTACGATGCTGCCTCGAGGACGGAGCTAATGCTCCAGACTCGGGAAGAGACTCTAGGGGCAAAGAAAAGAAAGAACCCTGAAGAAGAGTCTGAGGGTGGAGGAGCATCTCCAGGAGGAGGCCAGAAAAAGGGAAAGTAAGGACTTATCCCATGCTTAAATACTTATCATACTAAATACCTTACGAATGCTGACCCGAAACCTTAAACAGGAAATTCTTTCCAAAGAAAGGGCAGCAGGGTCACCAGGGAAAGAAAGGGAAAGATCCCGTCCTGCAGTTGACCAGCCCAGCTATTGATGCTAAGCCTCTGAGATCTGCACCTCCTAAGGGTGAGAACACCTACCTCTTAAATTCAAATATAATCTTAAACCCTATATCAACAGATTTTAACTTAAACTTAAATACTATCATCAGGCACCGGACAGCCCCAGCGCCATTTTTACTGTAAGCGTTGTGGGAAGGACCATCCAGGGGTCGACTGCGAAGGCCGCAAAGTCGAGTGTCGGTACTGCCACAAAGAGGGCCATAGGGAATTTGAATGTTGGATGAACCCAGAGAGCCGTAATTACAGGCCACCAAAGAATACTCAGAAGACCTCAGCTGGAGGATCTGGAGTACCACGAGGCGGTCAGGATGGCTAGACATCTACTGATGCTGGAGCCTAGAAGGGCAAGGGAGTAGATAGGGCATGAGTACCCATACTCCATGAGACCGCTAGTGGAAGACTTTTACTTACTATGTTGTGTGCTTACCTTGAATGTTAGAAGGAGCTATGTTATAAGTATGTGGGAGTGTGTCATTGACCACTCGCCTTTTGTGTAAGACTTTGGGATTAGTTGTGTGTACTCAGTACCAAAAGCTTTAAACCTTGACGGATATATATGTGAACAGGATGTTAATGCTTACATTACCATGTAGCCTATACTCTACGACACAGAGTCAATGAGGCCAGGAATTACTGAACCAGAATTTCCACCTGCATGGCGCACTTGCTATTGCAAGCGCTATGACAGTAAACCACTAAAATTTCCATCTGCCTTGCGCACTTGCTACAGCAAGTGCAGCGACAGCAACAGCAACAGTAACAGCTACTGCAAATGCAACTGCAACAACTACTACCTTTTAACCTTTTATATAAAAAAAAACTGTTGTTCAAACCTTTTCATTGAAACCTGGAGATTAGAAACCTATGCAATTTTGGAAGGACCGATAGTCCAACCACTGCAACTGGACACATTATACAGCCACTATGACTGTAAAAAAAAAAACCACACACACACCAGTTTAAACGTTCGAGGAAGTTTCAGACAGGGCTATTAGCCAAATACCATTAGAGTATACTTGCATTTAATGCTAATCACTACCGGTGATACATGTTTAGTCCTTATGGACAAGCATACCCTTTGTAGATGCACCACCGTCAGTGAGGATGGTTGGGAAGTAAAGAGCCAAGTTGCTCAAGCTATTATGCAATCTGCAATACATCCAATTACATGGATGAGGGGACGAATATGAACTATGGATGAGACATGATCAGAAAAAAAAAAAAACAGGGAGAAAAAGGAAAATGCGTTGTACTCAATGAGATCAAAAAAAAAGAGGAGAAACAAGTTTGCTAATATAGCACGGATTTTACTTACACCGAGTTGAATAATACCAGTCTATGATACGAATTACCATGAATGCCACAAAGGCAACAACACTTATTACGGGATAACCGATAACACGAACTATTAGACAAAAAAAAGAGAGAACAAAAAAGAGGGATATCCATCAAAGGGAGATTGACAAAAGAATACTTCACAACAACCGTGTGACAGACATTACCAGTTTACTAAACGAGACATGGGACGACCGCACTCCGTTCGGAGCATGTGGGCCTGACAGACTTATTTATAAGTTAGTCGGGTAAGTAGTAATGTATCAGTACGGTACCCCATGCAAGTAGACAGGTAGTGTTAGGAACACGAGAAGTAGTCAACTCCATTCTACGGACAGTAAGACGGATTACCTCGAAGATGGACGAGAAGAGCCGCAGTTAAACCAACGGGCTAAAAAAAAAAAAAACCTTCAACAGAGAACAGTGGACAGTATACAGGGAAGACAAGGAAACAGTTCAAGGATAGGAACCAAAAAAAAAAAAAGCAACAAGAAAACCATTATGGACGAAAAATATGTAGAACCCTCATAAGGATCAAGCAAATGCTTGCAATCCAGAGGAAATCTACCAGATGATATGGACATAAACGCGTGACCACGCGAGGAGAAAAGATAAAGCTATATGATAGCAGATATCTTGCTTAAGGACAGTGGATTTGGAATGTACCACTCACAGGATAATTCGCACATCTTATCTGTTCGACTCATGAGATGTTAGCTGTGAGCGTTTACGCCTCTGCACTCTGTATGACTGAGTGTTTTGGTATTGCACTCGTGCAGTTATTAACCTAGTGGGAACGCAGAAAGATAAAGGGGATATCAACACGAGTGTGTAAAAAAAAAAAACTACAACAGTGCGTTACTCTGGAACAAAACACCAGGGGACATGGATGACAAACATCACCTTTGTGGACATTTAGGCTGGTACGTCTTAGTATTACAAAGACAAGTGCAAAGAGCACTAAGTACCTACAATGGCCAATGTCATAGTATACCTCAACTAAATATCAGTGAGAAAAGACACACACATGTATGCTAGTGACCCAAACAAGTGGATTCACAGCAATGGAAAAAAAAAAGAAAGTCAAATTGAGCCTGTGTTCATGGGTCTGCACCTCATACGGAGCGAGTGGGCCCATTAGAATGAATTTGGGAAAGAGCACAAATTGTTTAGTGCCACATCCCTTATGTATTGTAGAGCCCAGAAGGGCTAGAATCATACCTGTCTCTCTGAAATGAGAATAATCCACGAGTTGGAGAACTCTTTGAGAGCCAAGTATCCAGCGCTCCTTGTTGAGCGGCTGTTGTATACTTGTGGGGTACGGGGGCGTAACCCTTTTTAAGGGGGGTAGAGCCTCTTGGCTGTGCACATGTGTGCACTAAGTTTTGTTTGTTGATATGCATTGCATACAAAAAAAAAGAAGAGAATTGGTGGTGTGCGGGGCATACGAGGTCTGTTTGGTTAGTATGTGAATTATTTAGTATGCATAGCATACAGTGAATTGGTTTTGTTGGTTATGGTTGGTACGCGGGGCGTGCGTTATTTGGATTGTTTGTGTGTGATGTACACTTGTATGTACGTATCTTACGAGATACCTGTATGAATGTTGTATGTACACCATGTGTGTAACACTTCTCTTATGCTATTTGTGATATGTATTCATATTGCTTTATAGAATGATTACATATGGTATCGCCTAGATACGAAATGAATCATTAGATATGGAATGTGGAACAATGGAATGTTATGGACACCTCATGAAGGTTGTCAGGACTTGTAGAACTGATAGGAAATGATGGTGCTGATGGATCACCTATATCCATATATGATTGAACTAACGCCACAACGTGATGGCTATGTGCTGTATAAGCGCAACACAATGTGTGTAAATGATATATCAGATAGATATACATTATGGGAATAATGGGTAGTTATACATTTATATACTTACCTATTTGATTAAGAGACTTCGGGACGAAGTCTTTTTAAGGGGGGTAGACTGAAATACCCCAAACTTATTAAACACGGATTAAATATCAAATCATATTAATTAAGGCCTAAACATGCCTTAAAAGTCAACTGAGAACAACAGTGGTCAACATAAAACAAGATGTTGCACCCTTTAACTGTTAAGGGTAAATAAATACCCAAATGGACTATGTAGGACCTAAAAATTTGTCCTAAGTCTATTAACATAATATTAAACATATTATAATTGTTGGGCAACACTCCAACACAAAGAAAAAGCACTTTCATGCTTCAAGGTCAAAAAGGGCAAAAATGTGCTCTAAGAAACCTTAAAGGTCTAATGACCTCTAAATGATATAAAATTTAATTACATGATCAAATATCATGTAAGGAACACAACAAAACCGTTGTCAAAGAAAACGGAGCTCAGAAACACCAGACAACACAAAATGTGCGCTAAAACTCCTTAAAGCACGTTTTTGTGGAATTGTCTTTTAAATTGGTTTTAAATGGGCTAAAAGGTTATAAATACCTTTAAATATAATAAATATCATATTATATGATATTAGGAATTTAATTTCCAAATTTTACAGATTTTTACAAATTTAATATTAAAATATTAATAAAACCCTAAAGTGGGGCCCACATGAGTCAATATTGACCAAGTATGGTCAATGGTCAATTAATTGACCCACTTGGACCATGGCAGCCGGCTGGCAATAAGAGAGGGAGACAGCATAAGTCATTGATTGGCAATAATGCTACCTAATACAAACAAGAATAGTAAAAAGCTTAATTATTCTTACCTTTTTCAAATAATGCAAGCCTTTCCACTCATTTCCTCCTTCCTTGCACGATTCCCTTCTGCCCAGCCGAGCTCCTCCCTTCCATTGAAGCTCTCAAGGTCTGTTCTTGAGCATGGAAGGCAAATCTAGCTCCTAAGTTCCTAATGTAAGTGTTTTAATGTCATTTTTAGTCATTTTTAGCCCTTTTTCTTCATTTCTTCACTACCAACACCTAAATTTCGTGGCTCAACAATTCCTATGGCTTATTCTCAGTGTTCTAAGGTTAGAACAAGAGCTAAACTCGGTTGAGACCAGTAGAGGGACCAAGGTTGTTCAAATCTACATTTTAAGGTAAAAATGTGCTTTAAGCTCATAACTTTTGATTCCTTTCGAGTTTGGTTGTGAAATTTTGGCCATAGCCTCATCTTCTTCTCCTTTTCATGTGGGATCTGTTGGCTAGCCATTTGGAGCAAGGATGGCCGAGATCCAAGAGAAATACTCTCTTTTTAGGCATTTTTCCAAGGTAAAACTTAATAACAAGGTAGCAATTCGAGATCTAACTATTTCCTATGTCAATATGGTGGATCTAACACCTTGTGGTGTGTTTGGTTCAGGTCGAAAACACTTAGAACTTTCCTTGCACTCTTAAGGTAATTTTTGCCTCAAATCTTACATTAAATTACTCCTTATGGTTAGATCTTGCTTAGAGACTAACTAGACCTTGTTTTCTGTTTGAAAACATGTAAAACAAGCTGTGGAGAATTCCTACTCAAGGTGGCCGAACCAAACAAGGCTTTACCTAAGCTAAATCAAGGTATAAATCACTTAAAACCTTAACTTGTTACATTAATACAAGTTTAAGCTATTCCTAATTAATTGCCGTGAGTGAAGAGGTAAATAAGGTCTTATTTGACCTTAAAATGTTTAAGAAATGGTTTAATAAATTTTATAACTAATTAAACAAGCATAATTGTCAAATTTAAGACATTATGTGGAAGTTTGGTAATTAAACAAGGAATCTATGGTGAGGCCGAAATTGTATATGTATTTTGGGACATTTATGTGTAATTTATTTTGTGAGCAAATGTTTGTAATAAGGCCATGTATTTTAGGCCATTTTATTTATGCATTTACAAGCTTTTATTTAAGTTTAGGTGATATATAATTATTACCGAAATGAAATGGGGTCTTAGGTGTAATTAAATTAAATTTGGGGGCTTTAGAATAATAAGGCCGAAAATTAGAGTTAAAAAGGAGTTAAAATAAAGTTTATAAGATTTTATAAAGTTTTGGGGTTAAATGGTGAATTTTGGAAACTTAAGGGTTAAAACCGTAAATATAAGAAATTGGTGGTCAAGGAAATATTAAGGTGGTCAACATTGACCATACGCTAGGTCTTGACCAAAATAAATAAGTTAGATAACTTACTTAAGGTTTTATAGTAAGTTAGGTATTTAATGGTAATATTTTATAACATATGTGGTAAATATGTTATTACCAAAAATAAAGGGTGTACAATGGTATTTTAAAACACCCATGGGCTATTAGGAATTTTTAGGAATTTAATGGGTTGTTTTTGGAATTAAAATAAACTATATATGTATAATATATAGTTATTATGTCATTATGACACTTTGGAGAAAAATAGATGGTGGAATGGTAAATACCAAGAGTATATGGGTTAACAAGGATATTTATAACCCTTTGGTGGAATTTGGTGATTTTCAGAATTATATAAGAGTATTTGTTGAGACATATTTATAATATAGTTTTAATGATATTATCAAACTATATGTTATAAAATGGGCCTAATAATAATATAAAATGTATAATGAGGTCTATTCGGAATTTATGAAAGATAACCATAGGTTATACTCTTTTATAAGTTAGAAATGTTATATTGAATGGTATATATAACATGGTGAAAGAAAGGGGTGATTTGGTAAATAAAGGAAATTATGGTTTAAGGAAAAGTATAAGGTTTAATATATGCCTATGAGGCAATATACAATAGTTTTGTATAAAAACTATAAGTTATAGGTTAAAGGAAATAAAAATATCATATCAAATGGTATTAGTATTTTGGTGTAACATTACATAATGTTATGTGGTCAAAAGGGAATTTAAATAAATTCAAGGGCTATACGAATTAATAAGAGTTGGAAAATGAATTTTAGACTATGGTCTACAATGTCATAAATGTTATGACAATTAAATGGTATTAAGGTGGTTTAGATGGAATTAATATAAGGAAGGGTACTCACATAAAATAGTGTGACAAACTATAAATAAATGGGATTTATAAACTAAGGTACTTATGTAATAAACCTTAGGAGTTGTAAATGTACAACGTGAAATGTTACTCATGTTAGGATAATAATCTTAATATAGGTCGTACAATATGATACAACTAATGAGAAAAAAATCATCTAATAAAGATGATAAAAAGTAACATAAAATATAAGAGTTTATCAAACTCATGGGAATTACCTACGTGGTAAAAAAAAATATATATACATACACAAGGATAATGTATATAAGGTGGACATATATTTTGGTTGGAAACCGTATGATTTAATGGTGGTGGTTAATTAAAAATATATATAGTTACAAACTATATGTTATGAGTTTTTGGGATGCAAATACTATTTGCTAAAGATAATGAATTATAAAATAAATGGCATAATAAGGAATGGTGGGAAAATAATACAATATGGAAAAAAAATAGTACAATATAATATAATCATGCATGCATACATGCAACTATAGGTTATGTACCTAAACTAGAAGGTGGATAAGGTTAAAAGAAATACAACGAATTAAACTTAGCAGTTAAAGTGTTATGACGTTTGAGTTTTAAGTAACAAGCCGACTGTTTTGGAGAAACCCGTAACAAAACTGTAGCAAACAGGGGTGAACTGTCGGGGTTACTTATTATTCGGAAATACCGGATGTAGTTAGTCATGGAGACTGACTTATAGTTTGTATTACCGTTTAGTGTATACTTCTGACAAGGACGCTTGACGAGCTAGCGGACTACACGGAGCATAGGATCTTGCTGATTCATACTCCACCGTAATACTGTCAGGGTGAACGGTATGTAAAGGGGTTTGCCGAGTTGACCTAAGGTTGCTCCTTGGGCTCGGATTTGGTTGATATAACTTGTGTGTTACATGTATGTGTTTAAGTGTTGATGCATTAATTATTTATGCACGGGCGTCCTACGGGACTAACACTACGTCGACTATAGATCGACTTATATAAACATACATATGCGTTGTGATGACATGACGGTTACTTGATATAATACCATGATATTAATATTGAGTATATAGTAACCTAAGTAAAACACTTAGGGACGAGTCACGACATTGTCGGTCTCTAGAGCATGGATCTCTAACATAAGTATAACCTAGATGACTTCTAGGTATGCGAGACCCATTGGGCCGCTGGTTAATAAATATATTCTCCATAAGACTAAGAGCAGATCTTAAACATTATGAGAGAGTGATGGTATGAGATTGAGGTGAGGAATCCCGGTAGTTTACGAACTACTTGGTTGCGCATTTGTGATCACTGAGGGGTTTCCTAATTGGATTCCGCTCCAGGTTATATCCAACGAACCCAAATAGGTTTGTGGATCAGGTGGCTACGGCCTTTTTATGGACGTCTTACGAGACATAAGTGAGTCAGGGGCCTCCGGACCTCTGGCGAAATGAGCACCTTTGTGTGTACGGGGGACTACTGTCCATGGTGAGGTTATCGGGTTGTCCTAACATGACGCCCTACTGACATTAATTAAACATGGTTGGATGGAGCCTACAAGGCTAAGGTAAATTAACTATGGGAACTGTACGCTACGGCGAATGTACATTGTACATATGGACGGGGCTTGAAAGCCAAACTAAAATAAATTGACAGTGGATGGTGAACACTACGGCGATTGTACATTGTACAAAATATTGTTGTTATTGCTCGATACGTTCGGTATACAAATGTTGCTTGAAATATTCTATGAATGTTTGGTTTGGATGGATGATTAATGTTTATGAATATTTGGATGGTTGATTATGTATATTATACATTTATGCTTCAGTTTTGATTATAACTGTAAAAAGGAAAAGCATGAAACCAATCTAATAATAAGATGGTTAAAATGACAAGTGACCATTAGGGTCCAGGCCCGGCATACTCAGCGTCTATCGCTGATACTACACCATTTCAGGTTGTTGATCATTGTCGGAGCTGAAGAACAGGAACAGGGTAGTTGGAGATGTTGTATGGTAATGAAGATGGTGTATGGTCTTATGGTAAGGTTATGTATTTTTCAGGATTGGGTAGACGCTCACTTGTCAATGTTTATGGTTATGGACTTAGTTTGATGTATAGGAGTTTCTCGTTATCACTGCGGTTAGCAGTTTGTTTATTTTGGAAGTTGGATGTGGTATGGCTACGTTGCTCGCATGGGCGAGTAATGGCCGGTGACACCCATGTGAGTTTTGTAATTGTTATTTATTTTTCCGCTGCGAGACGTTTTATTTATTGCTACGTGAGGGATTATATCGTGATTATGGAGAGGGGTGTTACACGAGCTGTTTCCATAAGGTATCTGTGTTTACGCTCAACAACTCCGTTTTGTTGGGGCGTATGAGCACATGAAGTTTAGTGTATAATGCCTAGATTGTTAAAAAATAATTTCCCTTCGTTCAAGGATCCTAACTCCATTCCATTATCAGATCGAATTATTTTGATAGTTTTCCCAAATTGAGTCCTGACATAAGCTATGAAGAATTTAATGAAGGGAAAAGCATCTGATTTATTTTTGAGTAATTTAACCCAAAGGGCTCTACTATAATCATCAACAATGGACAAAAAGAAACGACTACCGTCATGTATGGGTTGTCTAAATGGGCCACATACATCCAAGTGGATGAGATCAAATGTAGCATCACATCGATTATTAGAAATAGGAAATGGTAGTCGATGGTTTCTAGCCTTATCACTGAATCACAATGAAAATTCATAGGTATATTTTTATTATCAACTATATCAAGCTTAGTAAGTTTTGGTAAAGGTACAAGACCTAAGCGGTAATGCCATAACATGGTGTTCCTATATGTAGCAAAACATGGAATAAAATCCATAGGAACAACATTATTGGAAAACAAACTATTGAAAACAACAGACTTAGAAGCCCGGTATTTATTTCTCTCATGTATGAAGTTTTCTAAGGCATGATCATGCAAGATGTAAAGGCCTTGAGTCTCTACTCCAAGAGTGACGTGGGCTTTTGACTCAAGGTCCTGCAATTCACAATGATCATGATAAGTCAATAGTCGAGCATTTAATTGAATAAGAAGCTTCCGGACGGATAACAAATTAAATTGGAAGCTCTTAACATGTAGGACTTTATGGAGTGTAAAATTTGGGGAAATCATAACATTTCCTATTCCATCAATGTTACCTATATGACTGTCGGGCATAGCAACTTTTTATGTGCAAGGAATATAAGTCTTGTTATCAATAGGCTATATTTCCACATACACTATCAGTGGCACCAGAATCTATAATCCATTTCCCGTTAAAAAAATTGGTGCCTTTACTGTTAAGTTGCAGCAAATATAACTATGTATGGGATCAGTCATAATATTATAAACATTGGTATTGAGGAAATCCACATATGCGCATACTGATTTAATGTGGATATAGTGTTTGTATTTTGTGACATGCTCTCACGTGTGTTCACTATATCATAATAACCAGAAGCATTTTTATCACAGCAAACACAGTAACAATTATAGGTTTGGGCTGTAGAATCAATACTTGAAAATTGGTTCACTAGTGCAAGGGACTGATCCTGTTCTGCTCCCAAGTCATCTTGGCCCACGATCTAGTTAGCAAGGGCCTGGATCGCCTTTGACTAAGCCAGGAACATGCGAGGCCTGGCCCCTGAAGTAAGCTGTCAAGGCCTTCAATTGGGAGTCAGAAATGTTTACATTGTCACTAGGGTTGCTCCAGCACCATTGTTATCTGCCTCACCATCCTCGAGAGTGAAGGTATGCCTTCTTCCCTTTGATTTTCCAGTGCGCTGGAAATTTCTTGGTCACCCAGAAACACTGATCATATTCATGTCCCGATTCTTGCACTTGGCGCATCTAAGCCTTGGTTTTCCATCATCTTTTTGTATTTTGGAATTCGGTCCCGAATTCTTTTTCATGTTGGAAGGTCCTGCTGCAGCGGGCAAAGGTAAGAGCTTCGGTATCTTCTTTCTTGTTCTTTTTGTTCAGTCGGTGTTGTCCTCTTGTCTAAGCATGGCGTAGAGTTTATCTACGGTTGGGAGAGGAGTTATCATGAGAATGTTTGACCAAATACTCTCATATGAGTCATCTAATCCCATAAGGAAATTGAAAACCCTCTCGTTTTCCATGAATTTATGGATTTCTCTTGCTGATCCACAAGTGCAAGTTGGAAGAGTGACCAACAGCTTCCGTTCGTTTCCAGATTTTCACCCATCGTGGTGTAATACTGGTTAATATTTTGATTCTGTTGTTGTTCTATCTTTCTAGATTCTTGCCTCAATGTGTATAATCGCATCCCTTGAGCCTCTCCGAATCGATCGCATAGATCGAGCCAAATATCCCTTGCGGTCGGATAATACATGACCGATTCACGGAGAGAATCATCTAAAGCTGTGTAAAGCTAGCCTTTAACCATTCCGTTTGATCGCTCCCATTCAACGCGTTCATCTCCATCAAAATCATCCGCAACCAGAGAACCATTGACAAACCCTACCTTGCTCTTAGATGCAAGGCCATTGAGAAAAATCTGCTTCCATGTATTAAAGCCAGTCCCATTGAATTTTGGAGCCAATACTATTCCAGGATTATTAGAGGGATGTGAGAAGGTACGCCTTTCTTCTAATCTCAAATTTTTCTGTGTTTTTTTTTTCGGAGTCTTCTCTTTGCGAGCAATCTTCCCTCTCTTCACTACCTTTCTAATCGTGACTGGTTTAGTTTTTCTACGCTTACTAGGACTATTCTCTCACCCTTATCAGTTTCATATTCTGATTCACTTTCATTTTTGTCTTCTGTTTGTTTCTCGGCTCTTGAGAGATCCATCGGTGAGCAAAAAACAGACGATGTGGAGAAGGACTTACGGATTTTACTGCGACGAAGGAAATGATGATGGATCGCACTTCCTTGGTAGAATCGGATGGAGATCGCAACACTATCTGGCGTTGAATCGCGCTGCGTAAACTTCTGTCTTGATCGGTGTAAGGAGATCGCAGATAATGAAACAAATCGGAATGTAGATTTGCTTTGTTTTCGTTTAAGGACAAAAACTGGATGTAAATGGTGGCGAGAGAGATTCTCGCAAGAAAAACAATGTAGATCTGTGTGTGTATGGAAATTGGATTGTATGTATCAATGAGTTGATTCAAACGATTGTCTGAAAGTTAACGAAAGAGAGGTTTGAACCTGCTCTGATGCCATAATAGACTCATTGTATTCTATTAATGAAATGTATGTTTACATAGTATAGAGTGGGAGTATTTATACTAAGTGTCATAAGTAGAGAATATGAGAATATAACAGGGGTAACTTAGTAATAAAACCAACAGTCTGCTCCTCGAATTGCTGAATCTCGCTCACCAGATTGAAGACAGGGTTGAAGCTGTTCATTCCGAAATCGGTAATATACTCGAACTTATATTTTTCTCTCAGGAAAACAAGGAACATACATGCTCCCACATTTTCATTCTCTGCGCCTCTATTCATTCTCTATGCCTTTCACAATAATTTTTGCAACCCTAACTGGCGAGCAATAACATGCTCTACGCTTCACGTCAATTTTGCAACCCTAACTGGCGAACAAGAAATCGAACATGCTCTGCGCCTCTATTCATTCTATGCGCCCTCACGGTAATTTTTGCAACCCTAACTGCGCCTCTATTCATGCTCTGCACCTCTATTCATTCTCTGCGCCTGCAATCTCTTGAATCACGGTAATTTACAAGGCGAACAAGGAGCATACATGCTCTTGCCTCTATTCATTATCATCTTGTGCCTGCGCCTCAGATGAATCACTGGAACTGCTGCATCTCGTGAGCGAGAGGTTGAAGACGGGGCAATAGTATCGTTTTTTTTAAAATAGACCTATTTCGGCGGTTGTTAGCTAGGAACCACCGAAATAGGTGTGTTTTTTTTGTTCTAAAACGCACCTATTTCGGTGCTTCTTAGCTAACAACCGCCGAGATAGGGACACACACCTATCTCGGCGCACCCTATTTTGGCGGTTTTGAACCGCCAAAATAGGCCCAAAACAAGCGCCAAAATAGGCCTTATTTGTACTAGTGTACCCACCAGCTCCACCATCAACCATAGGCGCCGAGATGCCGTTCTGTGTGGCCGTTGCACCTGCCAACATGTTGCACCCACTTGACGGCCTGGCAGGCTAGACTTGTAGGGGTGGACATAGAGGAGAGTTGGAGAAATTGTTGGAGCTTCCGTCAAAAGTGTCATAGTTGTTCGCAGAGCATGGAGCTTGCATTTGCCGCCATCTTCAACGAGACAAGTTTCCTCCTGCCTAAGAACTACTCCTCTGCATGGTCTATCTTGGTATTTCTTCAGCCATCACCATGGTCAAGGTAGGTTATATACTTCATCTTGTGCTTAGGGATGTCGATCATGCCCTCTTCGGTCTTCGATCTCACCTCACCGTCCAACTTCACAAGAGCTAGAAAATCGCTTAATTGTCGTAACCCTTCCGAGGAGCCCATCAAGAGCTCTTTTCTAATGGTATGCATGCGCACTATTGAAGGGATGGATAGCTGTTGATTTGAAACATATTAGTAGTTTAAACTTATAGTGACTTGGTCAAGTCAGATAAAAATTGATCCAATTAAATAATTTATTTATGGGTTATTATTTTTGATCCTTATTGTAGTACGAATCATTATTATAGGGTTGTGTATCCAATATTTTAATGACAACACCTATTGTAAGAAGAAGAATTAACACTTTTTTTAATAACACTTGTAACTACTATTAAAACAGTTTAAAAGGTTACAACTCAGTCACTCTGTTTATGAAGGGAACAAACTCCCCCCTCCTCATCACAATGTTGTCCAAAAAGAAGAGCCACCATATATCAGTTCATATAACATAAAGTTTTGCCAACTGAATAACATCATTACAAACCGAATCGATAAAAATAGAGATACACCTACTAGACGAAGATGAAACCAAACAAACCATCTAATGCGATTAAGAAAGACCAAACTAGTCAGAACACTACTAACAAAAAACTAGTCTTCTTGCTTCATTTCAGAACATATGCAAACACTACCCACCAGGATAGCACACTCCAATGCATGGTGACATGTCCTGATGAATGGTAAAATCACCACAAGGGTGTTACATGGTATCCTTTTGTACACTTGATATGAGGAATCTTTTGAATTCCTCTTGAAACCAATTGCTAGAGTGATGTAATTCACCTTAGTAATAGTCATTACAATTCAATTACTATGATCAAACCATCACCATTAATCAAATTCCTGAAGAAATCTCCATTGATCAGGAGTTAGAGGTCCATTATAGAAGAGACTTCCAAAAAGAATTGTCAAAAAATCCATTCTCCTTGGCCTACCAACTTGATCCAGTTATCCAGCCAACAACCACTACTACCCTTACTTTTGTCTAATCTTCTCAAGAACGCCCCCAACCCCAGTCACTAATCAGCTTCATTGTAGTTGAAATCATAGCATTCAAGCACCATAATTTACTCACACATGAAAGGGAATAAAATTATAAGCCAAAAACCCAGCAAAAGTAAATCCTCCACAAAAAGGCCAAGACAACACGAGTGCACCTGCACCACTCCACATTTCGATCTTCGTACTTAGGAAGCATTGCGATTATGAAAACCCCAGCAACCTTGTTTGACTAACAACAACCCATTAAACTAGATAGGCAAGATCCAAAAAGATCTAAGCCTTCTTATCAAAGATGAAGAAACAAACCACAACACTAGGTCTAACCACCTGACCTAGATTAACTAGAGGACCAGCCTCAGAGATAAATTGCACCCAAAACCAATATGTAGCGTGGCACATACAATACAAGAAATTGAAACTAGACTAGTAACTTTCGACAATGAAATAACCTCCACGACTAAGAAAGGAAGACACACTGGCAGTAAACCAGAATCAACCTGCCAAAATCGAATCAAACCACCTTGATTCACCAAGAAGAGATCAAAAACCAAAGATTGCTGCACATTAACCGAACTCAACAAGATCTTGCTGAAGACCTTCCCAAGACGAAGAAGCGAGAGGGAAACCGAAAACTGCTCCGAGAACCCGAAAACCACCATCAAGACCGGCGCTAGGATAGAGATTGAAACCACCTAAACTCCTCCTCCAGCACTGCGATGATGATTTGACCAATTCATGATGAGCTGTGGGCGCACGTGGATGAGCCTGCTACTTCTAATAGCAAAGCATAAATGGCGGCTCCTAGCATGATTACGCCGGATGTTGCCACCGCACAAAACCACCACGAGAATCTAGACCGCACTCAGAAGAAATTTGTCAAAGCTTGCTTTCGCTAAGACTAGACTAGACAAACAAGCAGGGGTCTGGATGTCGCTCATAGAAGAGTAGAAATTTCTACAGTAGCAACGGAGCAAGACACTGATTGAGAATATGCAGCCTCAAAAGAGACAAGAATCCCCGAAGATCCATAAGGCTCAACCCCCAAAATGCCTCCTGGAACAAAGAGAACGATAATGCATTTTTTGGGAAATTTTTCGTCAAAATCCCGTTCTCAATAAAAAATTACGTGTTATGGTCTTTTTTCCAAAAAATTACGCGGATGTACCAAATGCTTGCAGAGAAGCAGCCCTGGGGCCGGGCCATCTTGCCAGAAACAGCTCCGGGTGCAGGAAGCTTTCTTTTCTTTTTGCTTGAAACAGCTTTGCAACCGAAGCGGTTTTAGACAAATCGGTCGAAAGAAGCTCCACGGCCGGAGCGCTTCAAGAAGCAGCTCCAAGACCGAAGTTGTTTCTGTGCAATCTTATCCCCTTTATCCGAAATCTTGAGCACGAGCATGGACCGTCCGATCCCGAGATTTCCAGGATCACACGGATAATCTTATCCGGTTCCATTGCAAAGAAGCCGCTCCGCCACTGGAGCTGCTTCCAGCACATATTTTTTAAAAATAACCCCCCCAAACAACCCCAATCCCCTCACAATTCCTCATTCTCCCAAACTCTCTCTTTTCTCCCATTCTATCCAAATTCCTTCAAGTAAGTTCATATTTTGATAACATTCAATTGCATGTCTATTCGATTGTCTACCTTAGCATGGACCAAGATGCATATTACTACTCAATTGCCAACATACGAACCGATGCAGATGTACGCCTAATGATCCGTAACTACATAGACCTTGAAGAAATCATGGAAAGAATTAATATTCTCATCAATTGCGAGGATGATTCAGACTTTGAAGACCCTGCCGTCATACGAAGCAGGGCACAGGCAATGAGAGGACGTCACTAGAACTAAGTTTTTCTGAATTAACTGTATTATTGTGTTGAAATGTTGTTGTAACAGTAATAAATATTAATGGAAATGTTTGTCATTACAAGTCTTATGCAAAGGACATGTAGTACACTTTATGACTTAGACAACTGTCTTCTAGTGGGCAACATTAATGTCTCTGCCCCACCACCCACAAACTAATCTCAGCCTTTCCTTTTTGAAAGGAGTCTGCAGAATACTTTAATTCAAATTTATGCCCCATGTGATGTACTTTATGACTAAGACATTTGTCTTATAGTGGGCACCATTAATATCTCTGCCCCATCACCCACGAATTAATCTCGGCCTTTCCTTTTTTAAAGGAGTCTGCAAAATACTTTAATTCAAATCTATGCCCCATGTGATGTACTTTATGACTCAGACTTATGTCTTCTAGTGGGAAACATTATT
>JAIOTZ010001719.1:0-29401 GCA_023374045.1 Limonium bicolor | reverse complement strand
AACAAACGGGTACGGTTCCCCTTATGAACCGGCCCTAACATAGTCAGTTCACTCGTAGCCTAGAGAATGTTGCCAGCCTCATGATAAGCCCATTACATAACTCGTTACCATCTCGTTAAATGAACGGATAACTTACATAAGGTGTCTCGGATATAGTGATCCAAGCACACCGAACAAACATAACATATGCCTCTGTGGCCCGACGTGAGTCAGTAAAATAGCCTTGGTTAAGCTAAAGGGAAGGTTGGAAACCAAATTGGAAAACAACCATAACATACAGAGAGGATCGAACCTGATATGACAACGACCCCCATACTCACACGCGTGGCCGGAACAGACCGGACTCCTCACTTCCCCCGTTAGCACTTGTTAGAAGTTCATCATTGAACTTAATTAAACAATCACAACATTGGGTTAAGTCTTGTTAGACACACACAAGGGAAGGGAGAGTCATACATTCACACACAAACATCACATAACTAACTCACGCATAGCCGTGGTTAGAATGTTCCTTAGGTCGGAAACGTTATCACCGGATACCGTTCTCTTACGTTTACCTAATAGTGGTTAATTAGCCCTTCAAGCGCATTCGAGGTTACCGGTATCGGCACGTAAACATACAACAACAATAACGACTGTAAACTCGTTTCATGATTTATCTTATAACGTGGCAAACACACAGAAAAACAAATTGGCATACAAGCCGGTGTAATCCGGTAGGACAAAGGTTTCAAGAAAACCATACCTGTCACCGGAGTCCACTTTATCATGTCCACTTATGTTCCTCGAGCAATTCTCGAACAACTGATAACATTACATGTACTTTTATTAACATTGGGGTAACATGATTGTTTAAAGTCTAATGCTTATAACTTTTCCCCGTTAACTTAGTTACATAACTTCACATTTTAACTTGTTTTACTTTTACATTTTAATACTACTTTTCCCCCACTGTATTGTCATCATAACTCACTTACCATGTCCTCAACAATCTTATAACATCATTACTTAATAATCACCATTTTAGACAACTTTTCCTAACCTTAAACAACATTTTTGGCCAAAACAGTGGCATGTCCGAACTTGTGTCCGGACTTCCCAAGTTCGGACGCAAGCCGTGACTTAAAACTGAAAACAGACGCATGTCCGAACATGTGTCCGGACTTCGGAAGTTCGGACATGGGTCGTGGGAAATTTCAAAGTAAAATCTCATGTGTCCGGACCTGTGTCCTGACTTCCGAAGTTCGGACACAGTTCGAGACTCTGAGAATTTTTACGCAACAGGGCCTGTCCGAACGTCCATGTCCGGACGGATGTTCGGACAAGCCAAAACACTCATTTTCCAAGCCTTTAAACACTTAACCAATTTCCACCAAAATCTCTAACACTTATAGTATTTCCTCCTTAGGTTTCTAAATGGTGTTTCATGCCCATTGTAACCATTATACCATAATATTTCTTCTCCATTTGAACATCCACTCTTAAGCATCTTTTCTTACAACTAAATTCCTTATGTCATCCTTGTAGTCCTTTTACAAGTTTATTCCTTCTCCTTGTTTTCCAAAGATTGCCTAACTCCTAGAACAACTCCTTTGATTTCTAGAACTTCCAAGACAATGTCTAAATCCTTGTAGCACTCTAAACACCTTAATACATGATTTCTTCCCTAGTAAAACATTTAATCATTCTCAACACTTCCAAACTCACCAAAACTCATTTGAAACACTTAGTACTTCTTATACATCTTCCAAATTTTGCCATAGCTTCTCTTGTATATTCTCACATCCAAACACTTAAGTTTTTACCTTATTTCATTCAAGAACACCTAAAACCCATCAACAGTATTCTCACACACAACACTCACCAAATTTTACACATCACAATATAGTGTACAAACTTAAATTGCTTGGTACTTAGGCCCTTAAATCACATGGCTCTTAGGCCCTTAAATAACATAAACCTTAAACACTGAATTTCCCACATAAATAATGCCTTTGACCCGCAAATACACTCAACAATACATATGCCTTTTACTAAGCCCTTGAGAGCATTCTTCTAAGTCATTTTCCCTTGGCTAATTAAATCATTTTCATAAGCAATACAAGCCATTTCTCCTAAGACTTTAAACCACATTAGGTTAGCACATTCACCTCTTTTCCCCACAAACTTCTTTCTTGTTTCCTTGACTAAATTGGCAAGGCTTTTGGTTGCTTGTCAACTTCTAAACATTATACAAATAATATAATGAGTATACAAGCTTTAAGCTTCATCTCATTGTAAACCCTAGTTACACATATTTTCTTAACACATTAAGGTAATTGTTTTACCTTTGGAATTGGAAGAGAGCTTGAATAAGTATCAAGAGAGGACTCCTCCTAGCCCTTGGAAGGTTCAAATGGAGCTAAAACAAGCAAGGTAAAGACACCATGGTGAGGTGAATTTTCGGACATCATACAAACATGGAGGAAACATTATTTTCCTTTGAGATTCCTTACCTAGAAGCAAGGGAGAACAACAATATGTGAAAAGATGAGCTCAAGCTCCTTCAATGGTGGAACTCCATGGCACCGAAATGGGGCTCTTGGAATTTTAAGAAGATAGAAATGAAGAGCTTGATGAGACAAAGAGAATGGTGGTGTTTGTTTTTGATTTGGCCAAGTGAGCTAGGAATTACAAGAGCTCAAAGATGGAGTTTAATGGTGGTGGTGTAGTATTACCGTGAAAGAGAGGAAGAAGATGGAGTTGGAGACGGTGGGAATGCAAGAAGGAAAGAGAGAATGAAGGTAAGTTTGCTTTTGTAAGATATTTACATAATAAAGTAAATAGTAACTTAAGAGTCATCTTTATTTACTTAACAAACTAACAAGAGTGGTGAGTCACCACTATGAAAACCGCCCCTATTATTATAACAAGGGTATTTTAGTCTTTGTTAGTCAATTTAATTTCTTAATATAACATATGTTACAAACTAGCTTATTTTAGTTACTATTCACTAAAACAAGGCACATAGATGTGAAATTTTTGATTTCCCATTGAAATAGACTTCCAAATGTGATACTATATAGTACACATGTTAATTAAAGAGTAATGATGGACATTTAGCCATTCAAAACTCATTTACAAGACAATTTTTCAAAAACGTGCTTTAAGACTCCTTAAAGCACTTTTTGTGTTTTAACTTGTTTTCAAGCTTGTTTTTCTTTGGTAATTGATTTAATATGTTCATTAACATATTTATAAGGTATAGGTATGACCATTAGGTCTTATACAAATTTATCCCAAGCTTAGAGCACATTTTTGCTCTTATTGACTTTAAGGTATATTCTTGTGTTTTGTTTGGTTTAACTGTCTACCAAAGTTTCCTAAGGACTTAATTAGCCTTATTAAATCATAATTGAATATTATTAAGTCTTGGTAGGCGCTTTGGGTCCTAACCAAGTTCACTCCAAGCTTAGAGCATGTTTTTGCTCAAACTGTATCTTAGTGCTTTATTGCATATTACTATGGTTTAAATTGTTCACTGATGTTTCTAAGGCACTTTTTAGCCTTTACATACCATAGTTTAAATGTTTAACAACATATCAAGGTTTGGGGTATTTCACTACAGGTCTCCTAAGCTCTTCTTGCTTGTTACTCTTAATACGTACTTAAGCCAAAACTTATGGCTTTCGAGCTTAGTTTAACTAGCTCCCGGAACTCACTCTTAGTTCCTACTACTTTCGCATAGGTCCGACTACTCTCGGACTTCTCACTTTCTCATACACTCCTCTCTCGGAGTTATAATATATTTAGGCATAATATTATAGGAGCATCTTTCTCGATGTTCCTAATGATTAGGGAACATTACTTAAATTTGGGTAATCTTAGTTTCAAGGGTTACCCACACATTTCAAATACTTACACTTACGGTTATTTTCTTATACCGGGTAAAATCCGCATATAGGAGGTCGACCATGTCTCACGGAGTTAAATGGTCCCTTAGGTCTCTTTTACTTTCCTTATAAGTTCACATCCTTGAACTGGCTTCAATCCTCTCGTTGGAGGTTCTTTTATCTCTCCACTCTTATTTTGTGGATTGTTTCAATATGGTTTTCTAACCGTTATCGGGTACTTACTCAACCCGTACATCTCCTCACATTCTAGGGAGTTCATATGTTTGCGTTATCGTTATACTTTAATCGATAGTTTGCGTGTGTTTGCATATTTCCATTGTTTATGAGACTACCCTGTAACACCCCTAAAACCGGCCTAAGAGTTAAGGGTGCTACACGCCGCATATTACTACCTAATAACGCAAGGCTCTAAAACACTCAAACGCAATAAAGGCCCAAAACAAAGTTTACATAGACATTGTAAACCAATGTATTCAAATACAACGAAAGCAAATACCAAAATCCCAAATACGTAACTGAGTCAGAAACAGAAGTCAAAAGTATAAGGTCCGAAGGCTACAACATCTCAAATATCAACTGAAAGAACGATAAAAGCTAAACACTATAGCTCCAGCACTCAAGATGATCCTCGCTGATCAATCTGCAAAAATGTTAGAAGTAGGGGAATGAGCACACAACTATGCCCAGTAAGCAGCGACCGTCATCAGTAAGGTCGCTCAAAACAATTGAAAACAGAAGAAGGAGAAGATTAGCATTTATCCACAAGTCTCAATATCCAGAAGCTTTCAGAACAGAAACAGAGGGGAAACTCAAGGGGTTCCCATATCAGAAACAGTCAGAGCACTTAAACAGAAAGGGGACAAAACACAATGCACACACTCAGAAGGGTCGAAGACCCATAGACCATACCAGGTCTCTCGGCAACGCAGAAATGACTCGAAAGAGCCAAAGGGTTCGTCAACCCCACAGAACAGAAAGGGAATGACCCACACTCAGAACGACGTCTACATGGTATACCACGGAATAGCTCGACCCAGCCATTCACGGCTCAGAAACAAAGTGTAATGTCCCAAAACAGAAGGATTGCTTAAACAGAAGCAAAATTGCATTTAAATGTGCCAAAACACTCATAAATCAGTAGTACAGAACATAAGGAATCCAATGCCACAGACGGCACTCAAATCGGAGTTCAAACGAAGAAGTTACGCTGAAAACAGGGGGGTGTCCGAACTTGTGTCCTAACGTCGAAGTTCGGACACAAGTCGAGACTCAGAAACCAGAGAATGCCAAATGTCCGAACTTGTGTCCGGACATCAATGTTCGGACACAAGTCGAGTTGAAATCAGATAGAGGAATTCAGAATGTCCGAACATCCAAGTTCGGACGGATGTTCGGACGAGTTACGGAATAAATACGCGGGATGTCCGACCTTGTGTCCGGACGTCGAAGTTTGGACACAGGTCGAACTTAAATCAGAAGAAAAACCTGAGGGTGTGTCCGAACATCTATGTTCGGAAGATGTTCGGACATACCCCAAACTTGAAAGTCATTAAGGCAAAAACGCACTGTCCGAACTTCAAAGCTCGGACAGAAGTTCGGACAGTGCGAAAACTGCAAATTTCATAAGACGAACAGAGCAGAAAAACAACGCAATTCAACACCACGAATTGCCAATTAAGCACACACACCAAATCAGACATTAAAACAGGAAACCATGGGGGTTTAGCCATCCAAAAATCACAACAAAACGCTAATAGAATCACACACAAAATCAAATAACGCTCTTGCAATACCCCATGGCTGAACTTCCAAACTGAATCGAGTAACCACCTACCTCAATCAATCAGCAGAGACGACAATCTGAAACAGTCCGTAGCAATCCAGAAATCCGACAGAGATCCTCAGCAACTGAATCCCACAATGTCAAATCTAAAATCAGAAAACGAAGAAGGAAACCCCAAACTCAAAACCTCGAAAACTGCAACACAAACCTGAATTCGGGAGTGCAGAACCTCCAACAATTCGCAGAGCAACAGCCACACGCAGAACACGACCCAAACGCAGAGCACAATTGCTGAAGGCGGATAGATGAATTACACAGCAGTAGAGATTCCAACCAGATTGCAGTAGATCATTCACCGCTTCAGCAGAGGAGGAATTAGAGAGAGAGAAGGGAAGGGAGGAAACTGTCGTTCAAACCACGATCGAGACGCTCCTCACGAATGGACTGACGTGATGTAAAACAATTAGAAAATGTAAGGAAAGAAAATAAGGAACCCTTTTCCTTATTCACCAATAAAACAATTACCTTAATTGTTTTATGCAAAGACCTCCCTGCCCTTGCCATTTAAAAGTATGACGATCAAGTCCCACTGACAGCAAGGAAATAGATAATCCAACTTAGAACAACATTGCAACTGATATAATATAAGGTAGGAATTATACAGGTTATAACATACCCGATCTACGGGTTCCTAGTCAATCGATACTCACTATGAGTCGGTATATTCACTATGTTAGATGATAAGTGTCTAAATGAGCATGTTATTTAGGTGTATTTCATGTATAATATTAGCACTTTTCTTGCTCATTTCTCCACTTCGGTTAGTTTTCCTCTAGTTTATATTTTATTGTTTATCTCACAAAATTATTGGTTTAACATGAGGAAAACCAAGCCGGGAGTGAAGTAGACAAAGAGACGAACGCGTAGACGCAAACGGCTCAGAAAACGGAGTCCAAACGAAGAATCCAGAGCCGGTCAAAGTTTGAAGGAAAACAGGCCACGGTCAAGGGTGCAACCGCCCCATAACAGGCGGACACCACCACACCAACCACCACTTATCAGGCGGTCTTCCACAGGCGGACAAGATAAAATCGCACCCGAACATAGTTTTCTTCCTCGCGCGACTCTGCAACTCGCCTTATCTATCTACCCCGCCGTCGCCTACCTTATTTCGCTCACGCGTATCCAGCTCCTGTCCCCTGCATTAAATGAAGCAATCAATGCTTCAATCAGTGAAGAAATCAACAGAGGCAATCAACTGCAAGACTTCTACGTAGTCTTCCTTTCTTCTATAAATACCCATTCCCTGCAGCCTTGTACGAGTGCACGGAGAAAACCAGAAAATCACTCACACTCACCTCATCTCATTCTCTTCCAGTAAATCGCTCCCGTACCATTTCACTCCATTAATTCTCTAATTCACCCACTTCACTTATAATAGCCTACGTACATGTTCCACTCTTCGACCTCTCCATTTCTCCATTCACTAATCATGTCTCCGTGCTGTTATTACGTCCAACCTCTGTCAGATTTATTACCAGTTAATATGTCTGGCTAAGGAGGATTTGCTCCGGGCAAGGTTTTTGATTATGGTTTGTTAGCTGTGTTATTTCTACCGGTTAAAATAAATTCAGTTTGTTACGATTAAAGTTTTGTTTCTCTCCCTTTTTAATAAATTTCATCGGTTTATTAAAAAGCCTTACTAAGTCTGTTTTTAATTTCATCGGTTAGAAACAGATGGGTTAATTAAGACGTAAAACTGTAAGAACTTATTTTCATCGTTTAAGTTAATACATGTTGCAAGAATAAAGCCTCATACTCCTCTACCGTTTACAGGCTTTTGCTCGAGTTTTCATCGGACCTTGCATTACAGGTAAACGAGTTCTTAAGAGTTTTCATCGGACCTTAAGAAAATTACAGGAATCTTGCCAAACTATTTTATTAAACCGGTAGAGTTAGCACAATTAATTAAATCATATTAACCTGAACCCGGAGTTCCATTTAATTCATCTGCACTCAGTTTTCTAATCTGCTTAATATTTTCTCCAAAAACAAGTCAATTAACTTCCCCCCTTCTGTGACAAGCTTAGGAACTATTTTAGCTCGCTATAAGTCCCACGGTTTGACCCCGGCCGCTTCTGTCTTCTATACTACTACGACCGGGTTTTAATTTGCAGCCCGACGGATATTTTGAGTATTGATTTCCCTCTTTTATCAATTTCCCCTGTGCTAATAACTCACGATAAATCCATTCTGCAAAATGGCGCCGTTGCCGGGGACTTGATTTAATCTAGTCCCTAAGCCCCGGTTAATTCACCTGTTATATTATAATAATCTGTTAATTTAATAAAAAAAATATAAAATTCAAAAAAAAAAACTGTTAATCCAATTTTGGACATATAACCTCGGACATCTGACTTGGACAGTGGACATCTAACTTCTGATCTGACTTGGACATCTGACTACTAATTTGTTAATATTATTGTTATTTATTTCTGTCATTTCGTTCCATTGTCATTTCGTTCCCTTGTCATTTCGTTCCATTGTCTCTAACTACTAACTTAAAATTTCCAGTCATTTCGTTCCATTGTTATTTCGTTCCATTGTCATTTCTTTCCATTGTATACTAACTACTAACTTAAAATTTCTGTCTACTAATTCCTAACATTTTTATTATTCTAACGTATAACCAGTTCTTTTCTCTGTTTTGAGTGGTGTATGCCTTTCACCAGGTCACAGAGCCTCCCAGAGAATATTAATCACACGGTTAGTTACATCCCAGAAATTGAGAGAACCTTTCTACGCAATCTCAAGCAGAGACGAACTCAACGAAATACCACCACAGTGATAGATTCTGACCCGGAAGCTAACATGGCAGCTACACCAGCAACGGTTCGAAATATCAACAGGCCGTCTAACCAAGGACAACAGCCTGCTATCGTCCTTCCTCACCTCAGCCCATCCGAATACGATGAGTGGCAGAAGCTGAAGCCATATCATCAGATTCGATGTGTGAAGGAGTTGGGCATGTTTGATGGCACCAGTCCAGACGAAGCCCTGTTACATGTTACAAAATTCTTACAACATGCCAATAGCCTTACTGCAACCGACGCAGTACTTCAATATGCAAGATTGTCATTATTCCCACACAGCCTAACGGGAAACGCGAGCAAGTGGTATCACCCCCCCCCCCCCCCCCCCCCCCCCCCCCCCCCCCCTCCCCCCCCCCCCCCCCATAGCTTAACACCGAGTACCATTGGTACCTGGGACGACATGGCCACCAAGTTCTATGACAAATTCCTACCTCCGAGCCGAACTTTGGAGATGATTGCTGAAATTTATAATTTAAGCAACCAGGGTCGGAGAATATTTGTGAAACTTGGGACCGTTTCAAAGGTCTACTACTCACTTGTCCTCACCACGGTCTGACGAAGGAACAAGTATCACAATTGTTTTACAAGGGCTTGATCGGTCCGTGCAGAACAATGGTGTTATCTTCGTTAGGGGCTGACGTTCTGAAAAAGCCGGGAGCACAATTTCTGAACAGCATGGAGTCTCTCTGTGAGGAAATAGAGACTGGGCCTCCGGTGGATCAAGGAGCGGTACTCCAGGATTATATCATGTTGGGGAAGTGATAACAATTCGACCATCATGAGAAGCCATGAGCAACTCATGGAAAGCAATGCTCAGCAAGCAACAAAAGTGAGCACTCTACAGAAAGTGGTCGAACAGATGGCTATGAATTCCTTCCCTCAGCAAGCTAAGTCGATGATTTCCCGACCACCTACTACCCCTCCAGGCTATGCTCCTCAATCTCAACTCACCAACAATTTCTTGTACGCAATGTTGCGGGCCTCATGACTATGACAATGCCCCCAACTACAAGAAATGAAAGCAGCGGAGGAAGCAAACTACATCACCAACAATTCAGGATACAGACAACCATGGCAACGTAACATGCAATCCAACCTTAGCTACTCAAACACCGGAAATATCCAAAACCCACATACCCTACAAACATCCCAAAATTACAGACCTCAGTCCAATTTCCAAGGAGGCCCAAGGCAATATCAACAACAGCCTTATGGCAATGAAGCTTCATCGAGCCGACCAGCTCCACCTCCTTCGAATCCTGAGTCTGATATGTCTCAGATGCAGGAGATGTTTAAGGCGATGATGGGTAAATCACGAGATACGCAAGAAGAGGTCGCAGCTCTGCGCAAAGACCAAAAAGCCTTGCAATCTCAAATCCAACAGCTACTCACTCAACAAAGACCACCTGGTCAATTCCCTTCACAGACAAATCCCAATCCGAAGGAACAAGCAAATTCAGTCCTTATAGACGATGGCACATCACAATCAACAAACTTGTGTGCAGTCTCTTTAAGGAGTGGAAGGGAACTTGCCACCAGCAAAGGAAAAGAAAAAGAAAATCTTGAAGATTCCTATATCAATGTTGATGAAACCACCAAACCAACTTACCTCCCTCAGAAATTCAAATTCCTACTCCTGTTACTCCACCTCCATCTCGAATTACCATCGACATCCCAACCTCCACTCATAAAAACAATGAACTCCCATTTCCGAACAGAATGAAAAAGAAACATCTTGATGAGCATTCTCCAAGTTCTTGAGTATTTTCAAAACTGACCCTCGACATACCTCTGATCGATGCTTTGCAAGAGATGCCTAATACGCAAAATTCCTCAAGGATCTCTTGACAAAGAAGAAAAAGAAACCTGGAGAAAGAGACAGTGCACCTGACAGAGGATGTTCTGCCCTTCTTCGAGCACTCCCTCCTAAACAAACAGATCCGGGAAATCCCGTGATCCCGTGCTTTATAGGGGGGTGGATTGTGGAAGTGGTCTATGCGACCTAGGAGCCAGCATTAATATCATGCCATACGCCACCTTCTTGAAAGTTAAAGGAGGAGAAATGCAACCGGTTCCTTTTAAACTCCAACTAGCAGACAGATCAGAGATCAAGCCCATGGGCATAGTCCGAGATTGGTAGTTGGAGTGTCTCGCTTCATCTTTCCAGCTGATTTCGTCATTCTAGAAATGGATGACGATGTCGAGGTTCCCCTGATTCTAGGTCGACCGTTTCTAAGTACCGCCAAAGCTATCATTGACGTCCACGACGGGAAAATCACTCTTCGGTACGAAGATGAGACGATTGAATTCGACATGCAAAAAATGATGAAGAAAGCTCAAACTTTTCTCCTCATGCTAAACGGTGGGATTCACAAATGACGAGGAGGAGGAAGGCGATTTTGCTACAGGAGGACACGTATTTTCCATCTTCCATCCAGGAAGCTGAAACTGAACCCCTAGAGCAAGTATTACTTACTTCTCTAGAAGAAAAGATGGAGGATCCAGAAGTTAACGCCATGCTGGTGTACGTAGAAAAAGGAAGGGCTGGTTATCAATCGTTCCGGCCACCAATCGAAGAACTCGACAGAAAACCCCAAAAATCAATTCCATCAGTAGAACAACCACCAGAGCTCGAGCTTAAAGAAATACCCTCTAACCTCAAGTATGCTTTCCTAGCTGAAATGACCATTTGCCTGTCATTATTTCCTCTTCTCTGAATTCCGGAGAGGAAACGAAGCTACTTGAGGTATTGAAAAAGCACAAGACAACAATCGGGTGGACTATCGCTGATATCAAAGGAATTGATCCCTCCTATTGCACGCACCATATTTACATGGAGGAAAACTTCAAGCCTATCCGACAACCTCAACGCCGGCTAAACCCTAACCTCAAGGAGGTAGTTCGAAAGGAGGTTCTGAAACTCCTTGACGGACATCATCTATCCAATTTCTGACAGTCCATGGGTCAGTCCTGTTCAAGTTGTCCCTAAGAAGGGGGGCATCGAAGCTGTTATTAATGAAAAGGGAGAGACTATCCCTCAAAGAAAGATCACAGGATGGCGCATGTGTATTGATTATCGGCGTTTGAACTTGGCCACCAGGAAGGATCATTTCCCTCTCCCCTTCATCGACCAGATGTTTGGAACGACTTGCAGGGCAAGAGTACTACTGTTTTCTAGATGGGTTCTCGGGTTATTTTCAAATACCTATCGCACCTGAGGACCAGGACAAGACAACCTTCACTTGTCCTTACGGTACCTTTGCATACCGACGAATGCCTTTCGGTCTATGCAACGCCCCTGCTACCTTCCAGAGATGTATGCAAGCAATATTTGCCGACTTCATCGAGCAGAGCATAGAAGTCTTCATGGATGATTTCTCAGTCTATGGCTCTAGTTTCAACAAATGCTTGGCACAACTAGATTTGATCCTGAGACGGTGTGAGGATACGAATCTCGTCTTAAACTGGGAGAAGTGTCATTTTATGGTCAAGGACGGGATCGTCCTTGGACATAAAATATCAGTAAAAGGGATAGAGGTGGATAAAGCCAAGGTAGAGGTTATTGAGAAGTTACCAGCACCAACAACAGTTCGAGATATACGAGCGTTTCTAGGGCATGCAGGATTTTATCGGCGGTTTATTCAGGACTTCTCCAAAATCAGCAAACCTTTGACTGACCTGCTATAGAAAGATGCCCCGTTTCATTTTGATGAAAGATGTTCAGCTGCATTCCAAACAATAACACAAAAATTGGTGACAGCACCTGTAGTCATACCACCTGATTGGTCTCTTCCTTTTGAGATCATGTGTACGCAAGTGACTATGCCGTGGGGGAAGCTCTGTGCCAAAGAAAGAGAAAATCTTGAGAGTGATCGCCTATGCTAGCAGAACACTGAACGACGCAGAAAAACTATACGACCACCGAAAAAGAACTTTTGGCTATAGTTTTCTCCCTCGATAAGTTCAGATCTTACTTATGGGGAAGCAAAGTCATCGTGCATACAGACCACTCCGCTCTCAAATACTTATTCATGAAACAAGAAGCCAAGCCTCGCCTATTGCGCTGGATTCTTCTACTTCAAGAGTTTGACATCGAAGTCAAAGATAAGAGCGGGAAACTGAATGTCGTCGCTGACCATCTCTCTAGGTTGGTAACTCCTACAGATAGTGTGCCCATCAACGAATTCTTCCCCGAAGACTGTCTTCTCCATCACCAAAGTACAGGAGCCATGGTACGCAGACCTGGCCAATTATTAGTCTCAGGAACAGTACCCTACGATTTTTCCTACTCCCAGAAGAAGAAATTTCTTTCTGACTCGAGGCATTATTTCTGGGAGACCCGTACTTCTCCGAGTTAGTGCTGATGGGTTGATTCGACGATGTCTCCCGGAAGAGGTTTCGAGCGTCATTCACTTTTGTCATTCTCGGGAAGCCGGAGGTCACCATGGACCCACGAGGACCGCTGCTAAGATCCTGGCCTCAGGTTTTTATTGGCCAACCCTTCATAAAGATGTGTACCAATTCTGCAGACAATGTGATAATTGTCAGAAAATGGGTAACACATCCAGGAGACATGAGATGCTGCAACAAGGGATACTAGAAGTAGAGCTCTTTGATTGTTGGGGCATAGATTTCATGGGACCGTTCCCTTCCTCGCAGGGCCACGAATATGTTCTAGTGGCAGTTGATTATGTGTCAAAGTGGGTGGAGGCTATACCCTGTCATCATGCCGATGCAAAGACAGTAACTAGGTTCCTCAAAAAGCACATCTTTACCCGTTTCGGCGTGCCCAGAATTATTATTAGTGACGGAGGAACACACTTCTGCAACCGTTTATTCGAAGCACTTATGGTTAAATACGGGGTACGTCACAAGGTAGCTTTACCTTATCACCCCCAGACAAACGGTCAAGCAGAAGTTTCCAACCGAGAGTTAAAATGGATCCTTCAGAAGACGGTTAACTCATCGAGAAAGGATTGGGCACTTAAGCTAGATGATGCACTTTGGGCTTACCGCACTGCAATCAAGACGCCCATCGGGATGTCTCCTTTTAAGCTTGTTTATGGGAAATCATGTCATCTGCCAGTCGAGCTGGAACATAAGGCGTATTGGGCACTCAAGGCCCTTAACTTCGATTTAGAAGCCGCAGGAGAAAAGCGGAAGTTTCAACTCTCTGAACTCGAGGAGTTAAGAGATCAGGAATACCAAAGCGCGACGATATACAAGTACCGCACCAAGAAACTTCATGACCAGATGATCCACAAACGCGACTTTCAGGTTGGCGACGGAGTGCTGCTTTATAATTCCAGATTGAGACTATTTCCTGGAAAACTCAAGTCTCACTGGACTGGCCCATTCCAAGTCGTTGGAACCACTCCTTTTGGTGTTTACGAACTCCAGAATCAAAAAGGAGAAAACTTCAAAGTCAATGGTTCACGTTTAAAAAGGTATGTCGGAATTCTTGAAAATAATGGTGCTATGTTCGAAATTTCTTTCATACAGGAATACGAGGAAGCTTCCACCCCAAAGGTACAACACAACACCTCTACATCATAAGTTTACGAAAGTGTACAAACTTCCTAACACCAGCAGTTCAGATACTTCGCCCTCAAAATCTTCTCCAAACTAAAACTTGGTCAAATACGTCTAGCTAGAGACGTTAAACCCGGGCAGCTCGGTGGGAGGCAACCCCTATCTATCTTTTATCTTTCCTTTAATTTAATAGTTTTTCCATTTTGTACTATATTTCCCTTTTATTCGCTATAATAAAATGCAGGCTTCACTTGAGTTCTTCTCGCTATGTAGAGTATTCGTTACAGGTTAATTCATGACATTCCACAGCAACACCAAGTGTGGGGGAGCTCTTCACACTCTATGAAATCTGGGGAGTACACTCTTTTTTACTAATTGCATGCCCTATTAATTTATTTCCTCTACGCAATGAGGGCATTGCTTACAGCTTAAGTGTGGGGGAAGAGCCTTGTCAGGACATTTTATGCTTAAATTGTCAATCTCTCTGCTTATCTTCTGCTTACCTTGCTAATGTAGGTTGTTCTCTTTAAAAACAAATACTATTATGAATTGTGGGATAAAGGGTACAAATTTTTTTAAAAAAAACATTTGATTACTTTGAGGAGCATTTTTATGCGGTGTGACCAAATAATCTGCAAATTGGTTGGATTTTATTGCTCAGGGTTTCTTTCTGTCTTCTCTCTTAGGGATTGCTAAGGGGTATTTCTCTGTAAAAAAAAAAAGAAGAAGAATAAAAATAAGGGACTTTCGAGACACCATTGGTAACCAACAAAAGAGAGTTGAGTGTTCATAAATACAAAGGCGTGATGCCTATATTTTCTCATCTCTTATGCAAAAGTGAAGCAAATGCATAAATCTTTTCTTCCTATTATTTTCTCCTCAATTCCCATTCTTGAGAGAAGTTGGCCATGGTAAAAGTTCTCGGAGTCACCAAAACAAAAGAAACATTGAAGTACCTTAGATCATACCCCGAAATTCTAAATTTTTTTTCACCTTGAGCACACCTATGTCACCAGCAGATAATTTTTCACACTCCTCAATAAGTTTTAGAGATCATGAACTATTGACTTTTTTATCCTGCCCTTCATAATAATATTTGTTAGTATTGAGCATTTCCTACTTGCTTAGGTACATGGTTTTACTTGAGGACAAGCAAAAAGATAATTGTGGGGGTGTGGTAAGTGTCTAAATGAGCATGTTATTTAGGTGTATTTCATTTATAATATTAGCACTTTTCTTGCTCATTTCTCCACTTCGGTTAGTTTTCCTCTAGTTTATATTTTATTGTTTATCTCACAAAATTATTGGTTTAACATGAGGAAAACCAAGCCGGGAGTGAAGTAGACAAAGAGACGAACGCGTAGAGCAAACGGCTCAGAAAACGGAGTCCAAACGAAGAATCCAGAGCCGGTCAAAGTTTGAAGAAAAACAGGCCACGGTCAAGGGTGCAACCGCCCCATAACAGGCGGACACCACCACACCAACCGCCAGGCGGACACCACCACACCGACCGCCTACTATCTGGCGGACACCACATGCTCAACCGCCAAGCGGTCACCACCACCTCTACCGCCACTTATCAAGCGGTCTCACAGGCGGAAACCACACCACCAACCGCCACTTATCAGGCGGTCTTCCACAGGCGGACAAGATAAAATCGCGCCCGAACATAGTTTTCTTCCTCGCGCGACTCTGCAACTCGCCTTATCTATCTACCCCGCCGTCGCCTACCTTATTTCGCTCACGCGTATCCAGCTCCTGTCCCCTGCATTAAATGAAGCAATCAATGCTTCAATCAGTGAAGAAATCAACAGAGGCAATCAATGCAAGACTTCTACGTAGTCTTCCTTTCTTCTATAAATACCCATTCCCTGCAGCCTTGTACGAGTGCACGGAGAAAACCAGAAAATCACTCACACTCACCTCATCTCATTCTCTTCCAGTAAATCGCTCCCGTATACCATTTCACTCCATTAATTCTCTAATTCACCCACTTCACTTATAATAGCCTACGTACATGTTCCACTCTTCGACCTCTCCATTTCTCCATTCACTAATCACGTCTCCGTGCTGTTATTACGTTCAACCTCTGTCAGATTTATTACCAGTTAATATGTCTTGCTAAGGAGGATTTGCTCCGGGCAAGGTTTTTGATTATGGTTTGTTAGCTGTGTAATATATTTCTACCGGTTAAAATAAATTCAGTTTGTTACGATTAAAGTTTTGTTTTCTCCCTTTTTAATAAATTTCATCGGTTTATTAAAAAGCCTTACTAAGTCTGTTTTTAATTTCATCGGTTAGAAACAGATGGGTTAATTAAGACGTAAAACTGTAAGAACTTATTTTCATCGTTTAAGTTAATACATGTTGCAAGAATAAAGCCTCATACTCCTCTGCCATTTACAGGCTTTTGCTCGAGTTTTCATCGGACCTTGCATTACAGGTAAACGAGTTCTTAAGAGTTTTCATCGGACCTTAAGAAAATTACAGGAATCTTGCCAAACTATTTTATTAAACCGGTAGAGTTAGCACAATTAATTAAATCATAAACCTGAACCCGGAGTTCCATTTAATTCATCTGCACTCAGTTTTCTACTAATCTGCTTAATATTTTCTCCAAAAACAAGTCAATTAACTTCCCCCCTTCTGTGTAACACCCCAACTCAATCCAATTGTGGTCTCGCAACTTAACAGCATATATACATACATGTCACAGCGGAATTCTTTACAATCCAGGACCTTGCCACGGTCTGTCTACAGAATATACCGAACATTAGAGCAACAATCTTAAACATTTACATATCCTTCTTACAACCCCCTCACATCCTATACATCTTACTAACTTAAATTGCCATACGAGTGTACATGCACAACTCGTAGGCCACTCTTAACCCTTAACACTTGTATCCTCTTCTTACTCTCGCGACGGCCGCTTCCTGTTGTACCTGTGTAGTAAAAACAGCCCCCAAAGGGGGTCAGCACGAATGCTGGTACGATCCCCTCATGGCCCCCAAGCTAACGTGGCTACGACGACTAATTGTCGATAGCATGGAGGTTGATTAGATGCACAACATAATAGTAAATGCTGTAAACAACAATCCATATATGAACAATCAAAGTTCACACACAATGAACGACTTAACGCGTTCCCTTAATTGGAGAGTTAGTTATTTAACTCCTTAAGTAATGTTCCCTCTTAACCTTAGTCCATCCTTATCTCACCCTAATCTTAATCTTATCTTAACCTTAGAAACAACCATCCTTTAATAAGGAATGGATGTTGCTTATCTTAATCTTAATATTACAAACCATCCTTTAAAAAGGAATGGTTGCAACTTATCTTAACCTCACCTTAATCTTAATCTTAATCATACAAATCATCCTTTAAAAAGGAATGATTGTAACTTAACTTACTCTCACCTTAATCTTAATCTTAGTAATACAAATCATCCTTTAAAAAGGAATGATTGTAACTTATCTTAACCTTAACTTATCTTAATCTTAATCTTAATAATACAAATCATCCTTTAGAAAGGAATGATTGTAACTTATCTTAACCTTAACTTATCTTAATCTTAATCTTAATAATACAAATCATCCTTTAGAAAGGAATGATTGTAACTTATCTTAACCTTAACTTATCTTAATCTTAATCTTAATAATACAAATCATCCTTTAGAAAGGAATGATTGTAACTTATCTTAACCTTAACTTATTCTCAGAATACAAACCGTTCCTGGAGGGGAATGGTTGTAGCCTAAGTCCAAACCTGGGATTTAGGTGATCCCACCGCACCATCTTAATGCCACCTACCCTGGACGGGAATCCAGCGTAGCTGAGCCGGCAACCGGCCCTAGGCTACAAGTCCGAAGACAAGTCCTTAAGCGGAGGGCGGATCTGATTCAGATACCGTCCCCCTTTTTCCTTACCATGCATGACCGGAGATCGGTCCCGGGTTTCCTCACTCAAGTCCCAGTTAGTAATAGTCTCAAGACCATGTTTGTTGGTTAACCTCTTTCGGTACATATCGTCCCTCATTAGGGGGCGTTCCTTAGTCTCACTCAATTCTTTACTAAACATTGGTTAGTAAGTTCTCACGGTATGTTGTGTTAGTTCTCAAACATCACACAACAATACAATAATATAATATGTTCCGGTTGCATGCTTTATCTTGTTTAGTGAGCACACAAAACAAATAGCACACAAGCCGAGGGACACCTCGTTAGCAAGCAGGTCACAAGAGAACTGTACCGTTCACCGTTGGTCGTTCGGTCGCTTACTCTCCTCCGGAGTCTAAATTCTCAAACCCTAAAACATTCATCAAATTGGGTGGTTAATTACTTTTAATTAACCTAGCTTACTTAATCACTAATGATTTCCAACTAAGTACCTCTAAGTCATTGTAGTTTAAGCTTAACCTCTTATGTTACTTATTTCTCATTTTACCTCACACTTGTTCACACCTCCAATATCCTTAAAACTCCACCAAACAACTCTTAACAACCTTATAATAACATTCTCCAACAAGCCCCCTTCATTTACCTCTTGAAAAGCACACTTTCTTTGTATTTTTGCCTGGTCCGGGACATGGTCCGGACCTAAGGTCCCGGACCAATGGCTGTCCTTAGTCTCGGCCTTATTTTAGCTATGGTCCGGGACTTGGTACTTACCCAAGGTCCCGGACCAACCCCTGGGTACATTCTCGGCCGGATTTTAGTGCTGGTCCTGGACTTTATCCAAGGACTAAGTCCCGGACCACATCTTAAACTGTCAAATTTTACAGTTTTGAACCTCTTTCCACACTTGTTCTTTGTCCAAACTTCTTCTAATCTCTTCCCATGTATTAACACATGTTCCAACACCATTTTAGCACTTAAAATCCTCCTAACTCATGGATCAACTCACCTCTAAATTCCTTGATCATTATTCAAGTTCTTACTAAACTCTTAACACTTATAACTTAATTCCTTACATTTCCAACATGTAAACTTTGTCTAAAACTTCAACTATCCAAAGTGTTTCTTCACAACTATCTCAAGTACTCCTCAAGCATCATCATGCACAACCCATTTGCTTTACTCACACTTCTCAAAGCTATATGTACTCTAGCACATGCCTACAAGTCATTATACCTTATTTTCCTTCAAAGTTTGTACATGTTTCCTAGATTCCTTCACTATGGTTTTGGTGCTTTAAATTAACCAGTTGGATCCCCTAGTCCCTCTTAGACATCTACACCTCTTTTTCATCAAGACGACCTCTAAAACTTCCTAGTACTTCCTTAGTCATTAATTCCCCTTAGAACACATTCAAATCACCTTAATCATTACACCTTCTCCTTAAACTTATGCACACTTCTTATATTCCTCATCTCATGATTTTGGTGTGCTCAAAACACTAACCATTCCTCTAACTCCTCTTAGACATCTCTAGCTCATCCTAAACCTCAAGGACTCCTTAGTTAACTAATCTCCACTCAAATACCTCGTAATGATTCCTAGTAAATCCTAGGTCATATTAATTCACCACCATCGCCTAAACACTTATTTTCTACTCAAATTTTGCCATAGCACCTCTAGCATCATAGCATGCCCAAACACATTATTTTCCTCATTTAACCATTTCACACACCTCAAGTTCTTTCTCATCATATCTCAACACCCAAACCAACTCATTCACAACAAACTCAATATATTGCAATAATCTTAAATTGCATAGCACTAAGGCTCTTAAATGACATGGCTCTTAGGCCCTTAAATGACTTAAACTTAAACACTGAATTTCCCACATATATAAGCTTTCAACCTGCAAATACACTCATTAATCTCATAGTAGTTATAATGCTCTTAAAATCCACCTTAAACTTATATTACTAACTCATTCTCATTAGCTCCTTAATCACAAGTTCATAAGCTTGTTTAAGTTCTTTTTCTTAGGTTATATAACCCAATACACAATGTAAGCTTTAAGCCACATTGGTATCTATCTAAAACTCATTCCTTAATCTTAAACCACCATTAGGTAAGCATTTTACCTTGTTTTCTCAAGCTTATCTTAATCTCCTCCTTAGGCCTTCTTCTTGCATAGATCTCGGCCACCACTTAAATTCCTTTTGCCAATGTTCTAATCAATATTTAAGGACCCATATGAGTACTAAACAATGCACTAACCTCAAGGAATGAAAACCTAGGTTAGAAATGTGTTCTAGGGCATAAAAGTGGATGATTACCTTTGAAGTCTCAAGGTAGACTTTGGCATTGAATGAAATAGGACCTCCACTAGTCCTTGGTGAACAAATCAAGCTAGAACAAGGCATGAAAACAAGGCCCCATGAGTAGAAATTTTCGGACATGTAGAAGAAATGGTGGAAACTTGATTTTTCTTACATATTCTTTACCTTAAGAGAATGGAGAAGCTAATGAGCTCTTCAAACTTATTTTTCCGCCTTCAGTGGCGTTTTCCCATGGCTCCAAAATGAGGCTTTTCAAATTTTGGAAAGATAGGAAGCAAGGCCTTGGTCTAACTAAGAGAAATCTATGCTTAGTTTTTGATTTGGAGCTAAAATGAGCAAGTTATGGACAAAGCAAGGTGGTGTTGCCATGGGTGCTGCTCCTACGTGAATGAAGGGAGGAAGAAGATGGTGGAACCGTGTGAAGAAGAGAAATGAAGAGAGAGAAGAAGAAAGGTGGCTAATATAAGATATTTGCTTTAATAAAGCAAATAGTACTTTTTTACTTATCTCTTCTTTTCCTCCTTATTTGACTACTTATGGTGACTCACCCTCCCTTAAAAAAACGGCCCCCTATCTTAAATAAGGCTAGTCATGGTCTTTGTTGACCCATTAATTAGCTTATATTGATTAAAACTTAAACTAGTCACTATTTGGCACTATTCACTGATTAGTGCACATATTTCTGAAATTTTTGATTTCCCATTGATTTAGACCTCCTAATGTGATACTAATTAGTGCACATGTTGATTAAAGAGTAATGATGGACATTTAGCCACTCAAAACTCAATTCTAAGACAATTTCTCAAAAATGTGCTTTAAGAGTTCTTAAAGCACATTTTGTGTTTTAGCTTGTTTTCAAGCTTGGTTTTCTTTGGTAATTGGTTTAAAATGACCATTAGAATATTACTAAGGTCTTATCATGATATTTGGGTACTCACCCAAGTCTCTCCAAGCTTTGAGCACGTTTTTGCCCTGATTGCCTTTAAGGCACTTTCTTGTGTTTTCCTTGGTTTAAATTGTCTACCAATCTTTCTAAGGCATATTCTAGCCTTACTACATCATAATTTGATGTTTACTTAGCATACTTAGGTTTGGGGTATTTCAATCTACCCCCTGAGAAGGGAAGAAATAATGCCGGATGAGATTAGAAGCACGAAGAGCATCCGGCCGCTTTGGCCGGATAAGATTAAAGGCTAGTAGAGCATCCGGTCGCCCTCGCCGGATGAAAATAGGATGTAGGCAAAGCAAAACATCGCCTGACCGGCCGCTTGTGGTCGGTCAGAAGTACTAAAAGAGGGGGTAGAACTGTACTTAAGCATGTAAGATACGGGCGGGCACCGAAGGGGCCAGGCCCAAAAAACTATAAATAAGGGTGTACCCCCATAAAATAAGACACGCGATATTTGGCAATAAAACTCAGATTCAACTCTAGCAGAAGCTCCCTTTCTCTCTTTACTTTCACGAAACTCTGTGTCTGAAACCAGGTAAGGTAGGATAGAAGACTAGACCGAGTCGCACATGAATAGATGTAACGCCGTATAGGAATCGAATCCAGTTGTATTAGAATAGGGGAACTGTTTCATTTGGCGCCGTCTGTGGGAATCGAACAGCAAGAAGCAACCACGAGACCACCTAGAAGCAGGGAAGTAATCTACGACGATTCATAGTGGAAATCCTAAAGTAACTAACGACGTTTTTTGCAGGATCAAAACACGAAAGATGGCTCCGAGGTCAAAGAAAGCACTGAAGAAAGTTACCGAAGAGAACGATCGCTCGAACAACCACTCCGAAGGAAGAATGAGTTCGGAGATGCCAGAGGCCATCTCCAAAAAAGACCTTGAAGACATGCTAAAAGGATTAGTCAGATCTATTGACGAAAAGATCGTAGAAGGAAATGAAACCTTGCAGCAAGAATTAATGCAAAGGGATGAAGAGTACCAAAGAAAATGGGACGAGATGACGGAAGCAATTGAGCAGCTGAAAAACAAAGACTCCAAAGGAAGCAATGGGGAAGAAAGTAAGGATAGAAAGCGCGATTCAGTTGCTGACGAGGAAGAGATGGAGGAGGATGATCAAATAGATATGAGCTTATATCCCTTCTCAGAACGGATAAGAAAGGCGAAACTCCCGCCACACTTCGTCGCCCCGACAATTGAGAAGTATGACGGGACTGGAGATCCTGCTCAGCATATCAAGAAATTCATGTTCGCCATGAACACTCAGGGAATCAGCTCCCTCGCCCTCTGCAATCTGTTCCCTGGAACGCTTTCGAAGAGAGCATTGGGATGGATCTCCACAAGGCCACCACAGTCCATCTCGAGCTTCAAGCAATTGACTGAAGACTTCCAGCAGTACTTTGCTGCAAGTAAAAGAGTTAAAAAAGAAACAATAGAGCTGATGGATATCAAACAGCGAAAAGGAGAAACTGTGAAAGAATATAGCGAGCGTTTTCATAAAAAGGTCGCGGAGATCGATGATGTTGATGAGAAGATTTTGATCAAAGCCTTTGGAAACGGCCTAGCCCAGCCTCGATTAGCTGGAAAAATTGCGACAAAGGCACCAAAGACTCATGGAGAATTAGCTGAAATGATCCATGATTTCTTGAAATCTGAGATAGCCGAGAACAAAGCTAAAGAGCTGGCCGATAGCTTCAAAGCTACAGGGGTACCAGAGAAGAAGGAAGGACTCGGGGGAAATGCCGGAAGAGGAGGCTCAAGGTACAAGCCATATTACGGCAAGATGATCACCGGATCTTCCTCTCAGGGGTCACAGCACCAGGGAGCAAAGACTGTTGTCTATATTGACCCAGGGAAATATGCCGCTGCGGTAAGAGAGGGTTACCTTCCTCCGCCAAGGAAGCCGCCGCAGGGAGAAATCCCGGTTGCATTCTGCGAATTCCATGGAAATCGCAGTCATCGGACTGTAAACTGTGCTACCCTGGCCAAAGAGCTCCGAGTCATTGAGGAAAACAAGAGGAAGGGAAAGCAACAGGCCGGAATGCAAAGGCAGTATGGTGGTCAACAGAGCAACGACCAGAATGTATCGCAAAGGCGGCAGGAGGAGGAAGTTCATCCCAGGCTTAACCCTGGGAAATCGGTGGGTATGATAACAGGTCTGTAAGGAAATCAGAACAAAGGACTTCTCAAGAAGCAGGGATAGTCATAAATTGTTTCCTTAAAAAGTTAATGCATATAAGAATGAATTGTGAAAATCCAGCTACGAAATAAAAAGAATAGAAATCTCATTCTCGCGCGTTTTTGTTTACAATGCATATTTATTCCATATTCTGTTTACAGCAAAAACCCTCTTTTCTGAAAAAAGGAGAAAGAAGGCTAACAAAACTTTCTTTAAGAAAACTCACAGGGCTGTTTTCGGAGGTAGGACCATTAACTCCTAGCGAGAGGAAAAGACACATTCACCAGGTGCATCAGGAGCTCCCAGAAAGGAAGGTTGCCAAGAAAGAAGGCTTTCCTCCAATTTTCTTCTCCGACGAAGATGAAGATGGAGTCCTATACCCACACAATGATCCACTTGTCATACGTGCACAAGTAAACGATCGAATGATGGAGGGAATTCTAATTGATAGTGGGGCCGGAGCAAATGTTATATCTGCCGAAGCAGTTAAAAAGCTGGAAGTGCCTGAGGACCAGATCAAGCCTTATTCGGCGGTCCTGGGAGGATTTGTGGGAGGTGTCTCTACCACATCTTCCGGCAGTATAAGCTTCACAGTAACCTTAGGCCAAGGAGATGAAAGGAGAACAGAGAGGCTCACAGCTTTTATCGTGCCGGGTCTTTCTGGATATAACATGTACCTCGGAAGACCGGGGATCAATGCTTTCAAGGCCATCCACAGCACTCATCACTTAAAACTAAAGTACTTAACCTCGAGTGGGAAGGTAGTCACGATAAGAGGAAGCCAAAAGATGGCCCGAATGTGTGAAGTCCGCATCATGGACAACCTTCCTAATGAACAGGTGGTTAAAACTGTGGGATCAGACAAGGAGTTCAAGGGAAAGTTACTTTCCTCCTCACGATTGGACCAGGAAGAGGGAGAATGTCAAACAACCCAAGACCCCCCTAAAGAGGTACATTTAAAAACTGACCCTTCTAAATTTTTTAAAATAGGAACTGCGTTTAACAGTGGGGAGCAAACTCACTTAATGAGGTTCCTGGAAAAAAGAAGGGCAACATTTGCTTGGAGCACAGACGAGATGCCTGGTATAGACCCAAGCGTTATCCGGCATGAGCTCAGGGTAGACCCAAAGCACCCGGCAGTCCGACAGAGGAAAAGAGTAATAGGGGAAGAAAGAGATTCAGCCGCACGAGCCGAGGTCCAAAAGCTCCTAAAGCCGGATTCATCAGGGAAGTAGCTTACCCGCGATGGTTAGCTAATGTTGTCATGGTGAAAAAGGCAAATGGAAAATGGAGAATGTGTGTAGATTTCACAGATTTAAATAAAGCATGTCCTAAGGATTTCTATCCTCTGCCGTCAATAGATAGATTGGTGGTCTCGACTGCCCAGAGTTCTGTGTTAAGTTTTCTAGATGCTTTCTCCGGCTATAACCAAATAAAAATGAAAGAAGAGGATTCGGAAAAAACTTCCTTCATTACTTCAGCCGGAACATTTTGTTACAAGGTGATGCCTTTCGGCCTAAAGAATGCAGGGGCTACTTTTCAGCGAATGATCGACAAAGTGTTTTGTCAGCAAATTGCCCGAAATGTGGAAGCTTATGTCGATGACATAGTTGTGAAAAGCCCGTCAAAGGAACAACACATGAAGGATTTGGAAGAAACATTTGACACTCTGGATAAATACCAAATTAAGCTAAATCCAGAAAAGTGTGTGTTCGGGGTAACCAAGGGGAAGTTTCTTGGCTTCATAGTGGGGCAACGAGGTATTGAGGTTGACCCGGAAAAAAGTCAGGCAATTCTCGACCTTTCTCCACCAAAATATCAAAGATGTTCAAGCTTTGAACGGCAGGCTCACAGCATTAAGTAGATTCTGCTCTAAGCTACAGGAAAAATCAATCCCATTCTTCAACATTCTAAGGAAGAACAGTAAATTCGAATGGGGACAAGAGTGTATAGAGGCATTTGAGAAGATCAAAGAAATGCTTCGGGATTTACCTAAATTAGGTGTACCTGCTCCAGGACAGGATCTATACCTTTATCTATCCGCAACAGATTGGGCGGTTGCAGTGTCTTAATCATGGAAGAGAAAAGGAAATACAAGTCTACTATACAGGCAAAATCGTGAGCCCAAAGAGGACGGTACACTAATAATAGAAAAAGTCTGTTCGCACTAGTAGTGGCATCAAGAAAACTACGACCCTACTTTCAGTCGCACCGAATCTTTGTCAGGACAAATTGGCCGCTCAAGCAAATCGCGAACAATCCAAATGCCTCCGGCCGGATGGTAAGCTGGACAGTAGAACTGACACAATATGAAATACATTTCATGCCCAGAACGGCGATCAAAGCTCAGGCCTTAGCAGATTTCATAACAGAAACAAGTTTCGCAAAAAAATAGGGAACAGACTCAGAACCCATATGTCATCTTGGTCGATGGAGCTCGATGCAAAAATGGGGCAGGAGCCGGAATAGTGGTGCAAGCGCCGGATGGGCAAAGCTTGAAACGCCTTCCGACTGAACTTTGACGTCACTAATAATGAAGCCGAATACGAAGCTCTTATCCAGGGTTTGGAAGTAGCCACAGCCCTAGGGGCGACAGGTTTCATAGAATGGATATCTTCCCTGTCTTCATACTTTTTTTTTTAAAAAAAAAAATCTATATGAGATGATACTTATAAGAATATAACCTATTTTCTGACAGAGTTAGAGGTATATTCGGACTCTATGTTGGTAACAAGACAAAGTGACAACATCTACGAAGTTAAAGAAGAAAAACTATGGAGATACTTGCTAAAAGTCCAAGAGCTAAAGGCGAATTTCCAAAAATGCGAGTTAAAACATCTTCCTCGTGAAGAGAATGTCGAAGCTGATGCTTTGGCCAAGCTGGCAAGTATGGCCGAAAGGGTACCCAATGAAATATGGCTGGAAGTCAGAAATTCCCCAAGTATAGAAGGAGCTCAGGTGTTGGTGGTAGGGTCAGATGATCAAGGAGAATCTTGGATGACTCCGATTATAGATTACATACGGTATGGAAAACTGCCGGAAGAAGAAAAGGAGGCCAGGATAGTAAAAAGGCGGGCTGCATCATTCTTTATCGAGGATAACCAGCTGTATAAACGCTCTTTCGCAAGACCGGCTCTGAAATGTGTTACCATAGCTGAAGGAGCAGAGTTAGTAAGGGAGATACATGGTGGACTCTATGGAAATCACCAAGGAGAAAGAGCCACAACTCACAAAATCTTAAGACATGGGTATTTTTGGCCAAAGATGATGGAATGCTGTAGGGAATATATACAAAGATGCCGCAAGTGTCAAGAGCATGGAAATAGGATACACACTCCTCCGGCGGAGCAAAAATCTATTCTATGTCCAATTCCTTTTGCTATGTGGGGGTTGGACATTGTGGGTCCATTCCCGGAAGCCTCACCAGGGAGGTTCAAATTTATCTATGTAGCCATCGACTACTTCACAAAGTGGGTTGAAGCAATGCCTACTATCTCCATCACAGCTAGGAAATCGCAAGAATTCATTTGGAAATATGTGGTGTGCAGGTTTGGCATACCAAAAGCCATAATAACCGATAACGGAACACAGTTCAATTGTGACGGCTTCCGAGAATTTTGTGAAGAATGGAAGATTGACTTAAGATTTGCATCGGTGGCACATCCTCAGGCGGATGGGCAGGTTGAGAATGCAAACGGCCAGATAGTAAAGGCGAAAAAAAGAAAACTCGATACAAAAAGGGGAAATGGGCGGAATTGTTGCCCCAGGTCCTATGGTCATACCGAACAACAGAAAGAGGACCAACAGGGGAAACGCCTTACAGATTGACGTATGGTTTGGAAGCCGTTATCCCGGCAGAAATTGTGGTACCATCCATAAGGTGGGAATCGTATGACGAAGAAACCAACAGTCAGGGAATACAGGACCATCTTGATCTCCTTGAAGAAACCAGGGCAGCCGCCGCAGTAAAAATGGCAAGGGAAAAATCTAAGGTAGAAAGGTATTTCAATAGAAGGGTAAAAGAGCGAAGTTTTGCCCCAGGAATTAGTTCTCCGAGAGGTTAAGCAACCAAAAAGCTGGAACCCCAGTGGGAAGGACCATTGTTGTACACCAGAAGACAGGACGGGCTTCTTACGCCTGAAAAATAGTGAAGGATACGAATTGCCTCACTCCTGGCATGCTGAATGCCTAAAAAAAAAGCAATAAAATGAGGTATTCTTTTGAAGCGAAGTTTTTTGAAATGTACTATCCGGCCAACGAGCCGCAGGCTATCATGCCTTGAAAGAAAAAGAAAGCACACCCGCCAACGAGCGGCAGGCTATCACGCCTTGAAAGAAAAAGAAAGCACCCGCCAAACGAGCGGCAGGCTATCATGCCTTGAAAGAAAAAGAAAGCACCGCCAACGAGCGGCAGGCTATCATGCCTTGAAAGAAAAAGAAAGCACCCGCCAACGAGCGGCAGGCTAACGCCTTGAAAGAAAAAGAAAGCACCGGCCAACGAGCCGCAGCACCGGCCAACGAGCCACAGGCTATCATGCCTTGAAAGAAAAAGAAGCACCCGCCAACGAGCGGCAGGCTATCATGCCTTGAAAGAAAAAGAAAGCACCCGCCAACGAGCGGCAGGCTATCATGCCTTGAAAGAAAAAGAAAGCACCCGCCAACGAGCGGCAGGCTATCACGCCTTGAAAAAAAAAAAAGAAAGCACCGCCAACGAGCGCAGCACGGCCAAGCGCCGCAGGCTATCACGCCTTGAAAGAAAAAGAAAGCACCGGCCAACGAGCCGCAGCACCGGCCAACGAGCCGCAGGTTATCATGCCTTTTAAAAAAAAAAAGAAAAGCACCGGCCAACGAGCCGCAGGCGATCACGCCTTGGAAAGATAATATTCGGCCAATATATTGAAAGCTGACATAACCTCTAAATTAAAAAAAACTGATTAACAAGCTGCAGGGTGATACAGCTAAAAACCATGAGAACCATGCTCCAGAAAAGAAGGGGCCCGCCGGAGCAAAAGTCCAAAGCAAAGCATCACCCGGCGGTGTAACTTACATAGGATAACTGCACATGCATCATTTTAAAAGGTAAAGGACAGGGGGAAAGAAATATCGCGGCAAATAAAAAAAAACTTCCGGCTCAGGGGGAGTTGCTCCGGCAGACTAAAGATGATAAGATACAACTTGTATTTCTCCCAAAATTATGGGGTCGAGTCAACTGCAACATAAAATCGTACGCAGAAACAAAAAATACATGTCATAACGAGAACTTCTCTAAAAAAAAAAAACCTCTATTCTACACTATTCTACTGCCTTTGAAGTCTCTTTTTCAGCAGCTTCTTCTCCAGTGGTTAGTAGTCTATCGCCGCTTCCTGCTACACTCCCGGAAGACTTAGATCTTCTGGCAAGATGCTGCATCCCTCCGGCGGATGGTAGGATATTGCTTCCGGCAGGAAGGAATGAGGCCTCGTCAGCACCAAAGCATGTTTCTCCGGGACTGCGGCAGAATCTCTCAAGCTCTGAGAAGAAGTTGGATTTCTGAGCAACGGCTTTGAATTCCAACTTATTATACAGGTCATCATCCAATAATTCTCCTTTCTCGAGAGAGTGATCTGAGACGATCTGCTGGCAGATGTCAACCAACCGGCGGCACTGAGAAGCAAAAGACTCCTTTAGGTGAGCATTAATGGTGCCTTGCTTCTGTATCTCTTCCTGAGACTGCCGGGAGAATGTTCTAAGCCTGGTCACTTCAGATTCAAGAGTCAGGACTTGAGCACGGTATTTGTCACGTTCAGAATTGGCGACTGACAACTCCCCCTTGGCACGAGATATCCGTCCGCTCAACTGAGTGACGTGCTTCAACAAATTGGCAGCACTCATGCCTGGCCGGAACAAAAAAGAATAAGATAATGAAAGAGCTAAAAAGAAGGGAAAAAGTTAAAGGCCCGGAAGTTTACCATGAC
>JAIOTZ010001718.1:0-29417 GCA_023374045.1 Limonium bicolor | reverse complement strand
AAATGATGGTGAAAATGTTATATTTCTCCCTCAAGAGCTTTCCAACCAACAAACGGGGAGCAAATCGAGCTCAAACGAAGAATCTGGACCCTGTCGAAGTTTACGAAGAAAAGGAACACAAATATACACATGTCCGGATCTACGTCCGACCCTACCGTCCGGACGGGTGGTCCGGACACCTCAAAATTGTAATTTTACACACGTCCGGATCTATGTCCGGCTAAGTGATCCGGACACATTGTTCTTGTCCGCAAACTGATCCGGATGCAGACCCGGACGTGACTAAAATCTCACCAGTCGAAGCTTTAACGTGTCCGAATGATGTGTCCGACCCTATGACCTGGACGTGCTCAGAAGGATAGAAATATTTACGACCACTAGCAGCGCGGAGATTTTGATACATATACACGTCGTCAGGGCGTCCGGCTAACTGATCCGGACGTCTCACAAACGAGGAGAATCTCGCCTGACAAAGCTATCTTTTGTCCAGCTCTCCTACCCGGACGGGTGAGCCGGACATGTGAATTTTATGTCAAAAATTCTATTTTAAAGGGGCGTATGTGAGACAGAAAGGCATTGAATTTCAGAATTGATAGTCGCGACCTATTTTCTTCCTCTGTAATTGCAACCTAGGAGAATTTTTGCTTCAATTTCTGTAGTCCGTTCAACCTGACTCTTTGTAGATCTTTAGATTAACTAGAGATGATTTCTTCACTTTCTTCTCTTGTTGTTTCTTGTTGCTATGCTCGGCTAAGGGACTAAACTCCGGGGAATGGTGTTGTAAATAGCTAGGGTTTTGTAGTTTTATTATCAGTTGATATGGGATTAATCTTGGGTTTGTTTCAGATTATAAATCTTGTTTGCGCTATCAATAAAATTTGCTACTTTATCTTTAGCTTTGTGAAATCTGTCAAGATCTGATCAGTGTTTAATAGTCGTTATATTTGTTATCTGTGGAAAACTCTTTCTGATTAATGATTTATCCTTCAGATGCGATTTAAATTCTTGCACTTAATCCTCTGCACTTGTTATGATAGATTCATGATTTGGTTTATCACGTTCTATGCAGGAGAGTTTTTATTTGTCTAGGATTTAGTCATCTAGAAACTTGTTAGAATTTTCTGAACCCTATTCCCTAATCAACTAGTGTTAGAACTGCATAACTTAACTAGAAAAGACCACCTGAACCTGGAGTTTCCGTTTTTGTTATATTATTATCAGTCACTATTTGCTTGTTCTTAATTTATTGATAAAAAATTTCCCCCGATTTACAGCTTTTGCTAGGATTAGATTTGGCTTTCTTATTCCCCTGATGCGATACCCCGTTGCTCATATTACTTTACTACTGCTATGACCAGGAATTATTTTGCAACCCGTAAGTTTATTTTATTTATTAATTTCTAGGATTAATTTCATAGTTTTTAATATATCAAAAAGACTTTACAAAAAGACCTTACGGTATTACAGAGAAGCCCTGAGCAAAGAGCTCCCATAGTTGGCATCACCAGAAAAAGAAGATCACAAAGAGAACCCTAAATGCACGCCTCTGCCATGAGGAGGAACTACTGCATACCGCTTTGGAGTTTGGAGTGAAGGAGTCCATCAATTTCGCAGTATTCATCTTGTGTTGCTAGCTATTTATCCCACCTACGTCTCTGGAAATTAATCAAAAATTTCAAGTACTCTCCTTTTTTTTGTGTGAGAAACCACCCGCTTTAAATAGAGTCCTAATTTCCACAGTCGCCAGAAGCCATCGGATATCTCTCTTTTTTTTTTTACTTCTCTGCAACTTTTTGATGTGAAAACAGAGAAACGGGGTCTCATTATCGATGTCGAATAGGAAAAAGAGTATCTTCAGGGTCCTAAAAGAACTGGCTTCTTCACAAAACAAAATGAGTTGTTCTTTAGGTCCAACCTTCAATATGACAAATATACTTACGAAGCCCATCCTCTTGAGCATCGTCGTCCTCTAGATCATAGTTGTAAGAGATATATATTTTGTCCTTGGAATACGGGGATCGTCTTCGATTCCAGTCCACAAGTACTCCAAATACTACTACAGTATCACAATTTTGTTTCACACCTTCTACAGGGATATGGTCCTCTATCGTCTGGTCTTGTTTTTGTATCTTGTAAGTCGAGTTCCGTTAACTACTTGCTTTCCACCCGTCATTGGACGAGGCATACCGGATCCCCTTTCTTCCGCCCATTTGGTATCAAGCATAAGAGCTTTTATCCGCAATCGATGGGGATCTCATGTCTATCAACAACAGTAGCGTTGTGGTCAAGTGAAGGGAGAGTGCTAAACCACGTAATGCAACAACAAAAAGAAGAAAAATGAGATTGACCCCCACCCACTCCTACTTCTTTACTAAGCCAACTTCCCCTTTCCATCGCCTAAGATTAAGAGTCCACTATGGAGCTCGTCTCTCGCTGTAAGTGCTTCTCTTTGTCCTGATTTATTTATAGCATATTAGATTTAGAAGAGTTACTTATGCAAAATGGAACATTCTTTCACTCGCAAGAATAATGAGGATATCTACTAAAATGAAATGAGGCCAAGAGCTAGTGGTAGATGTCAAAAATCACGCGAGGAAGAGCTCATCCAAAGAAAGGAGTAGGAGGGAGGTCCAGGAGCGATGGGGGGCTGAGTAGGATAGGTAGGGGAGGTCAAAATGTTGTCACATCTTGGTGCTCGAGACACTATGGTAAGAGAAGTAAATGGGAGTCGAGGATCCCGTGGAGACCTAGTTATAGACATCGGAATTCCAGTGATTGCTTGATGTGTCTAATAAGGGAATAGGTCATATCAAAAATCAACCAGGAGCAAGGAGGACGTAAAGGATGCTGACTCAAGTTCTTTCAATCCTGATGGGGTCTAGTTAGAATTCTCGAGCGATGTTGTTTTTTGATAACATCAGTAGGAGAGAATCTAAATAGGACATTTGAAGGATTATCGAGGAGATAGATATAGTTAAAGATCTCTTCATCTCTAGCAAGTCATGTTACAACAACCCGATGGCCTTTGCATTGGTGGAGTTCAGGGACATGACACAATTTGATGTAGCAACTAGAGCCCTTCATGGTAGGTGGTTCGTGGGGAAGGCTCTTTGCTGAAAGAGCCAAGTATCATCAGGCTTAAGGGCTAGAAGAAGAAGGGAAAGACAACAGTGCTGAGCAAGGAGGAACCGGATCGTGCGTGATTCTAGCGCTTCTGGTGTAGGTAGTAATGAGGGCAAGCGTACAGAATTAGTGAAGGGTAAGGATGCGAGCTTTGTGTAGAGGCCCTATCTCAGGTTCAATTCAGGTACGACTCTAGTGCCAGCGTTTTCAACGGTCCTTCGATTCACATCAGAGATGTTGTTATCATCATTGATTTTATCAATTTAGAGATTCAGATTGAGCATGAGGAGTGTAGGCTGGAGGATCCCTACCGGCACTCAATTGTGCAAATTCAAATTTGGAGCTATTATGATTCCCAAGGTGTTTTTCACAAAGTTCAGAGTGTGAAGAACGTTGAGGCATCGCGTGTGATTCCTAGGAGGACGGTTCAAGGGCTCAAATTGGGAGGCGTGTCTAGTCGGGAGAGAGAAATAACATCGGGAGTTAGGGCGCCGCATTACTACGGGAGTGAAAGTCCCAGTTTTTTCTTTGTTGGTACAATCTGTGAGCGTGCCTGCTACTAAATGTTATTGGATCGGTCATCCCATGATGGGCTATGACCATAGTGGGCTTGCCAATTGGGGGCAGGGCTACAGATGAAGAGAGGAGGCTGAGTTGGTTCGATATTCCCCGTTCAAGTAATGGTCTTTTTACTGGATGGAGTGGGAACACTATGTATTCTCATAATTGCCATAGTGTGCCCGGTGCATCTAAGTATGATATTTTGGCAGTCCTAAGTGGGCAGAAGTCTATAACCCGGTGTCTATCATGGATCCAGCTGCGAGGAAAAAGGTGACTCTAGATTCATTAGTTGATGAGATTCTTACCCATGATCGGTGTGGCCGAGGACTCTAGATTGTCTTACTGAAAGAATAGTATCCTTGATTAGGTTTCAAAGTGGCAGGAACAAAAATTCTCAGAAAGAGCCAATGGAGAGAGAGAGAGAGGATAAGGTAGATCTAGGAGCTTATTTGATGAGCCAAATTTCCCCAAGGATTCAAGGCGCTAGGATTGAAAGATGGTGCGGACAAGACTCCATGGAAGTCGGCATGCAGGAAGAAATGAGGCAAACACTGCTGATAGTGAAAAGCTTGGATGCTCTGTTTCTATCGAAAGTCGTGCGCTTTGATGAGTATCCAAATAGCATGTTTTATGAATGTATTTCAATGTTTTATCAACACTTTTCATGCTCATTTCTCCACTCTACCTAGTTTTCCTATAGTTTTGGTTTTATTAGTGTTTTACACATTTATCATTTAATGAGGAATAAATAGCTAGGAATAAAGAAACGAAGAGAGGAACGCGTGGGCGCAGATGGATTCTAATTACGAGCTAGAACGAAGAAGCTAGAGAAAAGCGAGCTTGGACCATTTTTTTAGAGTGGTCCAGGTCTGTGTTCGGGTATAAGACCCGGACCAAAGCAGTGATAAAGCTTCTGCTAATTTTCGGGTGTGGTCCGGGTTTGTGACAGGGTATACAACCCTGACCAAAGCAGCGAGCTGGCTTCTGGAATAATTTTGAGGGTGGTCCGGGTTTGTGTCCAGGTATACAAACCTGGAATAAAGCAGGGCGCGAGAGTTTGGACAAATTTAGAGTGGTCTGGGTTTATTCCTTGGACGGAAACCCAGACCCGAAGAAAATGACGGTTTTAAGTTCTGTCATTTATCCGCACGAGGCTAGCCAATGAAGACGTGCCACGTAGGCTGGTCCGGGTTTAATCCCCGGGCGGAAACCCGGACCAAGCCCTAGGCCGAGCAGATTTGTGCATTTAAAGATAGAAAAGTGAAAAGAGAGAGAAGAAAGGATCGGGCAGCTCCAGGCGCCAACCAGAAGAGAAAAAAAGAAGAAAAAAGGAGAGTTAGAGGAAGAAGAAGAAAAGGAAGAGCTTCACCTCCATTGGAGCTCCTTACCTTATACATGGCTATTCTCTCCCTTATCTCCTCTCTATCTATCTATTATGCTTGAGTAGTCTCCTTGTAGCTAGGGATTGGAATTTTGCCCTAAATCCCCCAAACTCCATTGTTGAACCTTGGATTGATGTTTATGCTACATTTTAGTCCTTGTTCTTAATTGAAGATGATTATTGAGTGATTATGGCCTTTAAGTTTGTCTTTTCTAATTTAGAGATTTACTTAGGGTTTGAAATTGATTGGTTTGATATCGCTGATTAGTTTAGCATTAGTGTGGAATTCTATGGACGGGTTTCCAGAAGTAAATATCAATACCGTTAGGACTAAATCAATGTTAGCCGATTTTCAATGGATTTTGAGAGAGGTTCTCATTACAACTTAGGGTAGATTTATGCTCAATGCTTCTGATTGAATTGGAGATTCGAACTAACATTCAGTTACCGTTTAAATTGGCTGGGATTAATAGACCTGGATTTGGCTATTAGTTAAATTCCCGTTGTCTAGCTATTGATCGAATTTGACAATTGGTAGTAAAAGGGTGTGGTGCAATCTTCCATCCCGAGCTACACCTATCATAAATTAGTTAGTTTAGTTTTATTGTTTTTCTTTTATTTCTCCTATCATAACCAAAAACCGCCAAGACCCTCAATTTACATTTATGCACTTTTGTTTATATTCTTGCATAAACACTAAGCTTATAATAGCTAGATAGTTTACAAAGTCCCTATGGATACGACCTTGTTGCTACAATGACTGGGTTCACTGCCCATAGTTAGAGGGATAGTTTAATCATTATTTTGCGCCAGCAAGTTTTTGGCGCTGTTGTCGGGGACTTCGGTCCAACTATCTGGTTTATTACCTATTTAGTTGTTGCGCATATTTTTTTTCTTTCATTTCTTTTATTTACCCCTTTGTGTATAAATTTTTGTTTCTTTTCTTTTTAGGAACTTAACTCTGATGGATGGTTATACGATCCATCTAAAGGTTGGAATGGCTACTCTTATGTCCAAGAGAACTATATCAATGGTTTGTGTATCAAAGATACGGAGGAAACCATGACAGTTCTCAATGTCAGGTTGGAAGCTCTAAGTTGGAGGATATGATGATTAATTTTATCTCAAGATACCAACTAGATGTGAGTACACCAACCGGATGAGGACTATCATGAGAATACACAAGTCACGCCATGGATTATGCGCCAAGAATGTGAAGGATACCATGAGTGTTCTCAATGCCCGGTTGCAATCTCTAGATTTGAGGGTCTCATGGAAGAGCTCATCTCAGTAACTAGTGCAGAGATTACCAATGGCTAAAATTCAACACTGATAAAGAAGCCATCAACATGAACCAACTGGAATTCAATGCAAGAATTCAAGCTAAGCTAGATCATATATCGCAACAAATTGACAGCGATATAGTTCATGAGATGGAGCAGCCTTCTAAAGATTTTAGTTTCTCTCCTTCTCCTCCCCTGTATGAGTTAGAGAGTATACCGCCAAAACCACTTGCTTGATTATGAAGATAACTCGTTAGAGAGAGATTCTACTTCGACTTCAAGGAGCCACCTCCCTTTGAAGTTGATGTCCATCGAGGCTCTTCCTATGATCCTCACCCCCAAAGATGAGGACCACCACATCCTCGAAATTGAGGAGGAAGAGCTTCCCAACTTTGATCTTCATCTTGAGGATCAAGGCCTTCCCCACCCGTGCACCAATGAACTAAGGTGGAAACTCAAAGTTCACCCATTAAATGTGGAGGCCACCTTCCCCTTTGATCCGGGACCAGAGTTTGAAGATAAAGTCCCCGGAGTTCTCCCTGCACCACTAAACCAAAGTGAAGAATGTCTTCATTCTTAAATTTGAAGAGGAGTCTCCAAAACAAGATCATCCTCACACCAGGATTATCAACCTCAATATTTGGGACATTCTTCAAAGAAAAATGATGCCTACCTAACCCACCCGTTGAAGCCCACTTTAACATTCATTTTCTATCCTTGAGGACTTCAATGTGGTATGGTCTAGATAAAGACCTTAAGATGGGAAGCTTCCTAGGAGGCAACCTGGATGAATTTCTTTCATTTTCCTTATTTTAATTTGTCAAGTTCTCCTTTGATTTTGTTTTTGCTAACTCTTAACCCTGGTATTTGGTTGCTTCTAGTGCTTCTTGCAGGTGAAACTTAAAGTCCACACCGCAACCAAGCTACGCTAATTGAGGATAAAGCTCAAGTGTGGGGGAGTTCCTCCAATGCAAGCAACAACAATCTCAAGGGATTACAAGTTTCTTTTATTTTGATACTCTCGCTTGTCTTCCTTCATTTTTACTCCACTTGTTTCTGTCAGTGGGCATAGCTTATCTGCTATAATGTTTGTTTGTGTCCCATGCATTTTCTCTTTGTTTGCTTCTCGAAAAGGTCTTCTGGAACCTTCCCCGGTTTTTTTGGTGAACAATGAGGACATTGTTCAAATTAAGTGTGGGAGAGTGACCTTTTCGAGAAATTTGTGCTTAATGTTTAATCCCTGTGTTTATCCAAAATTAAAAACTTGGACCCTTGTGATGTAGTTTTTCTCATTAAGAACAAATACTATTATGAATTGTGGAATAAATGCTCACATTTTTCTTTTTGATTGCTTTTGAGGAGCATATTTCATGCGGTGGGGCCAAATGATCTTAAATGGTTAGATTTATTACTTAAAGGTTCCTTCTGTCTTCTCTCTTAGGGATTGCTAAGAAGTGTTTCATTGTAAAATTATCTAAGGAACTTATGAGATGTCATTGGTACCAACAATGAGAGTTGAGTGTTCTTAAATACAAAGGCTACATGCCCAAATTTTATCTCCTCGTCTCTTATGCAAAAGTGAAACAATGCAATAATTCTATTTTTCTTTTGTTTTCTTCCCGATGCCCATTCTTGAGAGAAGTTGTCCATGGTAAAAGTTCTCCAAGTCACCTAATCTTTAGAACTTTGAAGCACTTTGGATCATACCTCGAAACTCTATATTTGTTTTTCCCTAAGCACGCCCATGCCACCACTAAGATGGTTCACACTCCTCGAAATTTTTAATCAACTTTTGCTCTTCTCTCTTATCCTACACTTCATGATAGTATTTTTTAGTCTTGAGCATTCTTTACTTGCTTGGGTGCTTGGTTTTTCTTGCGGACAAGCAAAAAGGTAAGTGTGGGGGGTGTGATGAGTGTTCAAATGAGCATGTTTTAGGAGTGTATTTCATATTTTTAGCAACACTTTTTCATGCTTATTTCTCCACTCTAGCTAGTTTTCCTCTAGTTTTTTTGTTTTATTGGTGTTTTACACATTTATCGTTTAAATAGGAGGAATAAATAGCTAAGAATAAGAGACAAAGAAGAACGCATGGGTGTAAATGGATTCAAATTCCAAACTAGAACAAAGGAGATAATCAAAAACGAGCTTAGACCATTTTCTGAGAGTGGTCCGGGTCTATGTCTGGGTATACAAACCCGGACCAAAGCAGTGATAAAGCTTCTGCCAATTTTCGGGTGTGGTCCGGGTTTGTGTCCGGGTATACAAACCCGTACCAAAGCAGCAAGCAGCTTTGGACAATTTCAAGGGTGGTCCGGGTTTATGTCCGGTATACAAAGTAGGGCGCGAGAGTCTGGATGATTTTGAGAGTGGTCCGGGTTTATTCTCCGGACAAAACCCAGACCTTAAGAAAATGACGGTTTTAAGTTCCGTCATTTATCCACACGAGGCCAGCCAATGAAGATGCTCCACGTAGGCTGGTCCGAGGTTTAATCCATGGACGGAAACCCGAACCAAGCCCTAGATAGAGCATATTTACACGTTTAAAGATAGAAAAGAGAAGAGAGAGAGAAGATAGAGAGAGAGAGAGAGAGAGAGAGAGAGAGAGAGAGAGAGTGGAAAAGGATTGGGCAGCTCCAGGCAACAACCAGGACAGAAAAAAAGAGAAAAAAAAAGAAAAAAGAGACGAGGAAGAAGAAGAAGAAGGAGAAAGGAAGAGCTCCACCTCTAGTGAAGCTCCCCACCTTATCCATGGCTATTTCTCTCCCTTATATCCTCTCTATCTCTACTATGCTTGAGTAGTCTCCTTGTAGCTAGGGATTGAGATTTTACCCCCAAATCCCCAAGACTCCATTATTGAATCTTGGATTGATGTTTATGCTATTATTTTAGTCCTTTTTCTTAAATAAAGATGATTATTGAGTTATTATGGCCTTTAAGATTGTCTTTGTTAATTTAGAGATTTGCTTAGGGTTGCTTTAATTAATTTTCATTTTGTTAAATTGATTGGTTTGATATTGCCCATTAGTTTAGCATTGGTGTGGAATTCTATGAACGGGTTTTCAGAAGTAGAATCTATACCGTTGGGAGTAAATCAATGTTAGTGTGATTGTCAATGGATTTTGAGATGAGATAGAACTTAGGGTAGATTTGTGCTGAATGCTTCCGATTGAATGGAGATTCGAACTAACATTCGATTCCCGTTTAAATTGGTTAGGATTAATAGACCTAGATTTGGCTATTAGTTAAATTCCCGTTGTTTAGCTACTGATCAAAGATTCGACCAATTGGTAGTAAAGGGGTGTGGGTGCAATCTCCGTCCCGAACTACAAGTATATAAATTAGTTAGTTTAGTTTTATTGCTTTTCTTTTGATTTCTTCTATATAACCAAAACCACCAAAAACCACCAAAACCCCCAATTTACATTATGCGCGTTTGTTTATATTCTTGCATAAACACTAGCTTATAATTAGCTAGATAGTTATGAAATCCCTGTGGATACGAACTTATTGTACTACAATGACTGGGTTCACTGCCCATAATTAGCAGGATAGTTTAATCACTATTTTACGCTAGCACGCTTAAGAATCTCGAAGAGATCATTCAGAAGTATAGCGAGAGATCCCCTCGAAAGACAAATGCACTGAGGAAGATTCAGAGCTATTGCCTTAAAGCTATGACAAGTAAAGCTAAGCCTAATTCCAGGAAGGAGCAGCGATGTAAGAATCCACTATGGGTTTCAGTAGATCTTCTCGTGTGAGTAAACTTACGTGTAAGGGAAAGAGCTCAGGATGGACAAATTCTTGAGGGAAGATATATATATATCGCAACCTTATAAGGTTGTTTTGGGTAAGTTTGAGGGTAGGTATGTAGTTTTTTATAGCATACAACTTTCGCTGTTTTTCCACACTTGTGGTTTATTTGGCCATGTGCCTCTAATATATAAAAATGAAACATAAAATTGACTTGAATCCAAGATTGTAAGAATAGAGAGCTACACAAGGACAAGTGGGGAACATGAATAAATAAATCAAGAATATATTCAATTTAGTCATGAAAACCCACATCCACAGCCAGAGTCTCAGAGGTTGCACTATACTTGAGGGTAACAAGTACATAATACCATAAAAAGGAGCTCAGTGAGGAAGAGGAACATAGATCAAGTGAGTGAAGGTGGATATAAACAAGCTAGGGTTTACAAGAGCACCCTATAACTATTTATAGATAAGTAGAATATTAACTAACTTATCCGTGGTTTCTTGAAGAATCATCAACCCCGATGTTGGTTGCAACTCACTACTAAAAAAACAACAATTACCGACTGAATATTTGGTCAAGAATTTCTGAAAATCGGTCGGGAATTTTGATTGTTGACGGACTCCCGACTGAAAGGTAAGTCGGTAAAGTGCTGGTCGGGAAATTACTCCTGACCGAAAAGTTAATCGGTCAGCAAATTATCGACCGATTTACTGACTGTTTTTATTGTCATTATATCCTGACCATTTTGTCGGTCACTAATTCCTGACTGATCAACGACAACCTACCGACCACACACCTCATAGACTATTTCCCGATCGAAACACATTAATGACCACTTTTTGATAAAATTTTTGGCAGGGAATCTATTTACTAAACAAAACCAATAAACTTGGAAATTTCTATATAAATCACCAACAACGACAACACTTGTTCAATGCTCACTAAATTTAATCTCATTCATGTCTCATACCTACTAACAAGGTATTTTCACTTGCTATTAAGATCAAATCTAAACCAACAATGCCCACAACTTCATTATCATGCAAAGATCAAATATTATTAATAATATTAAGTAATCCAAAGTATGGTACAAAATATATAATAGCCTATTAATGAACTGAAAGATCAATCCCTAATAGATAAAGGTTTAAAGCAATGAATTCAAGAAGTAGGACTGATGTATTTTAGTATCACCCCTACAAAAGTACAAATCACTAAGTTCTATTTCTCTAAGTAGCACCACTTGTATCAGCATTTTGTGCAATAGAAGAGGATGGAGCAGTACATACACCCATGCCAGACATCATCGCTTCCATCAACTGTTGAATTCGAGCCTCCATATCAGCTTGTGCCTTCAAGTGAGCATTCATCTGAGCCTTTATCTAAACTTACAGCTGAGATTGAAATTGAGACTCTCTTTCCCCATATGAGTATGCATCTGCAGCTCTCTTTCTGCACCATAGCTTGTAGCTGGTTTTCTCTCTCTTGTATCCGCATCTCCATATATGCCTTGATTTGAGCAAATTCTCTAGCAGTGTCTTGAAACTCTTGTGATTCTGAAAACATTGTTTGTCATCGAGTATTTACTGCCAACATTCAACTATGGAAGTAGATAGGCCCACAAGTTCCCAAACCATACACCTTTTCTTTTTCAACCCATCAGCGACATCTAAAAATATCTCCATCCTCGTTGACACTATGTGCTTCCAAAGCACCTTCTCTACTCGTTGATTTGCAACATTCAACTTCTCTTGATAACATTCCTTTAAAATCATATAAAATTACAAGTAAGTCAGTAAATATATACTTGAATATAAGGATGTAAATAAGCCTCATAATAATACACCAAAAGAAGACTTCGACAACCATTTGGGATTTATGATCAGTCCACTCATGATTCTCTTTGTCCTTTCTTTTCATGTGAGTGTACTTGTGCAATTCAAATGCATTAGTCTTCTTACCGATTGTAACACCCCTGAATAAACATCCAGTAGTACAACAAGCTCCTAGCCTTAATACAAGACAACTATGCAGCGGATTCTCAACATCATCCGGGTGTCACAGACGCCAACCACCCACGTGGTTGACACAACCATACCACACAACCCAAGTTACGGTCTGCATGACTAGAAACAGCCCTCAATACAAACTCATAAACAATACATAGTACAATTCCCAATTACCGAGTGTCTACAACAAATTACCAAATCTAAACTAAGAATTACATCTCGGGTTTAGTGTCAACCCAATATTAACACATACGACTACACAAACTTAAAAGTCATGCCCTGATGGACTACCCCCATGGTAGCCATCCCGTCTACGCTCCGTTATCGTCCGGCACGTTACCTGTAAAAATTGGGTTGTGAAGGACTCAGCAAACTACGCTGATATGAACGTGTGTAGCCCGTATGTTACCGGGCCACACGACTACTTGGTCGAATATTATTAAGTCAATTTACATGCTATAATAAAGCAGTAAAACACACCACATTACATCATAGTATCATACACACTTAAGGTAGTAACACATTAGCAACAACAACCAAGCACAACAAGCTGCTAACACAACAACAATCATGTACATAATAAAACGTGTGCATAGGTATGTAATACCCATGATCCTCACTATGGGATCGTACGAGCGTTGTGTGTTTTCATTTCTTTTCTCTTGTTCCCTTAGAGTGTATTTTCTTTCTCTTTCCTTGCACCAGGTTGGGGATGTAATTTAGATCCCGTGACCATCTCATGTTGCTAATCTTTCCTTGTTTCTTAAGGGTTATTAGTGAATTCTCTTATCACTACCATTTGGGTACGTCTTCTTCGTTATGAGCCATTGCTCCGGATACAAGGGTCCGTCTCCCTATTCCTTCTCCATGTTCTGGTCTCTACCAGGATACAAGGGTCCGTCTCCCTATTCCTTTTCAATGTTACAAGCCTCTGCTCCGGATACAAAGGGTCCGTCTCCCTATGCCTTCCAATGTTCTGGTCTCTACCCCGGGATACAAAGGGTTCGTCTTCCTATTCCTTATCAATGTTACTAGCCTCTGCTCCGGATACAAAGGGTCCGTCTCCCTATTCCTTCCCATGTTCTAGTCTCTACCACGGTACAAAGGTCCGTCTCCCTATTCCTTTTAATCTTATTGGCTCTACCTCACGGATACAAAGGGTCCGTCTCCCTATTCCTTCTCCATGTTCTGGTCTCTACCCCGGAACAAAGGGTCCGTTTTATAACCAAGATTTGGTTATATTTTATTTCGTCACAATTCATCTTTAAGTCGGTTCAATCTTAATTCAGGACATGGAAGTCCTTTAGATTAAAGACAAGGGCGAGGTGGTCTTCTTCTTTCGAATTTTTGGTAAGAGATTATTAATTGAGTTATATTAATAATTCCCTAGTCATTATTCTAATCACGTTCTCACGATCTCCTTTGCGCTCTCTTCTCGCTCAGATTGGAAACCCTTCTCTCTTCTTCCCTTCTCTCTCTCAATCTTCCTCTCTGTTGATCGATCCATTGTGCTACTGGTTGGAGATTCGAGTGCTGTGGTTTCTTCATCGTCTTGCTGTTCTCTCCGTATTCAGGTTTGTGTTGCGTTGATTAGTTTGCAAATCAGTTTGGAGAACTCCTCAAATCCCTAATTCCCTTTTCTACAATCTGATTGTGATTCAGCGTTTCTTCTCGACTCCTTCATCGGGTTCATCTGCTGTGGACTGCTCTGTAATCTGTAGACAGATTCAGGTGAGGGTTTTGTTTCCGTTTTCGTTTCAGATTTTGGGTTGTGGACAGTTTCTGATTGTGGTGTTCGTTCTCTGCGTCGTTGTGAGGTTTCAGAGGCTGTCTGATTGCATTTCTGGGTCTGCGTTCTGCGGTGTCTGCGTTGGAGCGATCGTTGATCAGATTCGAAGAGAATCCTCTGTTGTAATTGAGGTAGGTGGCTTTCGGATTCGATCCGTGTGTTCAGCCTTGGGGAGTTTGGATTCTATCAGTTAGTTCAATGTTTTGATCTTGTGTTTGTGTGATTTATGTCTGTTTAATGCCATTTCAATGGATTAAACCCCCAAGGTTGTTTTGTAAATGTGTGTGTTGATTTGAGTAAGTTTTGGTGCTTTTGTTCGTGCTAAATTCGCTTCTGATTTCTGAGGTTTTCGGCATGTCCGAACTTCCGTCCGAGCTTTGAAGTTCGGACATGCCCTTCTGCGCTTAATCTTTTGAAAATCTTCGCTGTGTCCGAACTTCCGTCCGAGCTTTGAAGTTCGGACACAGCCTTCTGCATTCTCTGATTTTGGCTTCGACTTGTGTCCGAACATTGGATGTCCGGACACAAGTTCGGACTCTCCACGTCCTGTTTTCCGAAGAACGTCCGAACATCCGTCCGAACTTGGATGTTCGGACACCTCTGACTCTCCATCTGTTTTAAGGTTCGACTTGTGTCCGAACTTTGAAGTCCGGACACAAGTTCGGACATCTGTCTGGTTTTGCCTTCTGAGTCTCGACTTGTGTCCGAACATTGATGTCCGGACACAAGTTCGGACAGGCTACTGTTTTGACCATAACTTGCTCGTTTGAGCTCCGTTTTGACTTCTGTTTGCGGGGTTGGATTCCCCTTCTGATTTCCAAGCTATCTATGAGCTTTCTGGTGCCTTTGGTGCACATATGCTTATCTGTATTTAAGCTTCTGTTTTGGGACCTAGTTATCTCTGTGTCTGAGCCTTTGGATGGCTGGTTTCGCTGTCTCGTAGCGCGCTATGTAGGATCCTTCTGTTCACGGGTGATGTTCCCCGTTCTGTTCACGGGTGTTTACACCTGTTCTGTTTACGAGTGAGGTTTCCTCGTTCTGTTCACGAGCTGTTGCTTGTTCTGTCTGTATGCTGTGATCTAGTGTCCCACTCTGTTTTCTGCTTCTGTCTGCTTCTGCTCTCGTTTAGTCCTTAATGATTGGACTTCTGTTTCTGATTTCTGATATTTTGGATTCTCTTGACTCCTTCTGATTTGATAACATTCTAAATGTTTTGAGCATGCTGGTTGATGAAGTTTGTCATCTACTGGGCATAGTTGTGTGCTCATTCCCCTACTTCTAACGCTTTTGCAGATTGATTAGCGAGGATCGTCTCCCCTCAGCTTCTGGAGTTTAGTTGCTTTGTTTTAGCTCTCTTGAGACTTGTATTGATTTGAGCCTTTGGGCCTCTTTGTTAGTTTCCGCTTCTGATATTAGTTTGGTGGGTTCTGTAATGATTTTGGGGATGTTTTAACATCTCTTGTTTTATACTTTATTTAAGTATTCCGTTTGGGCCTTGTTTGACTATCTGTTTAAGTTCGTTTATTAGAGCCTTGCGTTATTATGTAATAATACGCGGCGTGTAATACCCCTAACTCCTAGGCCAGTGTTTGGGGGTGTTACATTTAGTGGTATCAGAGCTCTGGGTTCTAATCTGCTGGGATTTTAAGTTAGCCAGTCAGTCAGAAATGTCAGTGTTAGTGTCGGAGTCTAACTGCTGCTGTTGGACTTTCAGAATGCCGCCAAGGAGAGCGAATAACCCTCCAGGGAATGTTGCTGATGCTGTTCAGCAATTCATGACGCAGCTCATGCAGACCATGGCTGCAGGGGGCGGTCCAGCTGGAGGAGGACCAGCTGGCGGAGCAGGCCCGGCTGGGGCAGATGCTGGAGGGAGGAATGTGAAGGCGCTTCAGGAGTTCATGAAGCTGAAGCCGCCATCGTTCGATGGGGCAGGAGATCCCCAGGAGGCCAGCCACTGGTTGTCAGAGGTGGAGGATTTGCTTCGGGTGATGGGCTCTGAGGAGGAGCAGAAGGTCGACTTCGCCACCTTTCTGTTCAAGGCCGAAGCCAAGGAGTGGTGGAGGTCAGTGATGGGGAAGTTCCCACAGCCTTGGACGTGGGAGCAGTTCACTGGGGAGTTCAACAAACAGTTCTACCCCGACGTCTACAAGGATCAGCGCATCCTGGAGTATAACCGGCTACGCCAGGGCCGGGACATGAGTGTGGAGGAGTACGTCCGCAAGTTTATCAGCCTGTCTAAGTTTGCACCTGAGCCTGACGAGCATAGGAAGGCCAGGAAGTTTGAGAGTGGCCTGAGGCCGGACATCCGATCTGCTGTGACGCCGCTGCGTCACAAGACCTTCAGGGACGTTGCTGATGTCGCCCTGCTGGTAGAGGCCGACTTGAGAGGTCGCCAGTCTGGAGGGAAGGACCAGAAGAGGAAGCAGAGGTCCGATGACAGTGATAGGAGGGATCAGTCTGCTTCTCAGAAGAAGCAGTCTACTGGAGACCGCTCTGGGGACCGTTCGCGAGACAGAGGTGGTTCGTCTTCATCAGCTCCCGCTCCGAAGTGCCAGGTCTGTGGCAAGTTTCACAGAGGCAGGACTGCTACAGGAAGTCTGGGCCTGCTTCAAGTGTGGATCCATGGGGCATAGGATTGCTGATTGCCCTCAGGCTGAGAGGAGCAGAGGTAGCTCTGGAGGTGGAGCTGGAGGATCTACATCTGGGTCTAGGATCGAGACCGGGTGAGCAGAAGCCCCAGGGCCAGGCCAGAGTGTACGCGATGGCTGGAGAGAGAGACCGATCGACTGACAGAGTTGTCACAGGTATTCTCCAGCTGTCATCTCGTTCTGTTTTCTGTTTGTTTGACTCTGGAGCCACCCACTCTTTTATTTCTGCTGAGTTAGTGGGTGAGCTCGGTTTGCCTGTTGTGCCTCTGGGTGTTGAGTTATGTGTGCATAGTCCATTAGTTAGGGACTCTTCTATGCTGTTGAATTCTGTTTGCAAAGATAGTCCTGTGTTAGTCAGAGATAGGACTCTGTGTGCTAACCTCATCCCGATGGAGATGACTTCTTTTGATGTGATTCTGGGCATGGATTGGCTTGCTGCGCACCATGCCCATATTGATTGTGCTGCTTCGAGAGTCACTTTTGAGGAGCCGGGTCAGCCCCGTCTAGTTGTAGCAGGGAATGGACTCCCGTGCTCGCCGCCAGTCATATCGCTATGCAGGCGTTCCGTTTTCTGAGGAAGGATGCCAGGGATATCTGTGCTACATCCCTGAGGTTCGCAAGGATGCGAAGTTGGAGGAGATTCCAGTGGTCAGAGACTTCCCAGATGTGTTCCAGGATGATGTACCTGGGCTTCCCCCTGTCAGAGAGGTGGAGTTCTCGATCGAGCTCGCACCTGAGACTCAGCCGATTTCGAAGGCCCCATACCGGATGGCGCCTGCTGAGCTCAAGGAGTTGAAGGTCCAGTTGCAGGAGCTGCTGGATAAGGGCTTCATTCGCCCGAGTGTGTCGCCTTGGGGAGCGCCAGTGCTATTTGTAAAGAAGAAGGACGGTAGTATGCGGTTGTGCATTGACTACAGGGAGCTCAACAAGGTTACCATTAAGAATAGGTATCCTCTCCCGCGCATAGACGACTTGTTCGACCAGTTAGCAGGAGCTAAGGTGTTTTCGAAGATCGATCTGAGGTCGGGATATCATCAGCTGAGGATTAAGGCAGACGACGTGCCTAAGTCCGCTTTCAGGACTCGTTATGGACACTACGAGTTCCTAGTGATGCCATTCGGGTTGACGAATGCGCCGTCAGTATTTATGGATATGATGAACAGAGTCTTCAAGCCGTTTTTGGACCAGTTCGTTGTAGTTTTCATCGATGACATCTTGGTGTATTCCAAGAGTGCTGAGGAGCACGAGGAGCATTTGAGGACCGTTCTCCAGACTCTGAGGGAGAACGAGTTGTATGCGAAGCTGAAGAAGTGCGAGTTCTGGCTAGATCAGGTGGTATTCTTGGGACATGTGGTCTCCAAGGATGGTATCTCCGTGGACCCGGAGAAGATTCGAGCTATTACTGAGTGGGCCAGGCCTACTAATGTCGGAGATATTCGTAGCTTCTTGGACTAGCGGGCTACTATCGTAAGTTTGTGGAGGGCTTCTCCAAGTTGGTGATTCCGTTGACTCGTCTGCTGCAGAAGGAGGTGAAGTTCGAGTGGAGCGATGCCTGTGAGCAGTGTTTTCTGGAGCTGAAGAAGAGATTGACTACTGCGCCGATCTTGACTCTTCCGGAGGGGACCGAGGGTCTTGAGGTTTTCTGTGATGCGTCCCATAGGGGACTTGGATGTGTTCTGATGCAGCAGGGGAAGGTAGTTGCATATGGCTCTCGTCAGCTTAAGCCATATGAGAAGAACTATCCGACCCACGATCTGGAGCTGGCTGCGGTGGTCTTTGCGTTGAAGATTTGGAGGCACTACTTGTATGGGGCAGCGTGCAAGGTGTATACGGACCATAAGAGCCTCAAGTATCTGTTCACTCAGAAGGAGTTGAACTTGAGGCAGAGGAGATGGCTGGAGTTGTTGCACGATTATGATTTAGAGATCCTCTACCATCCGGGTAGGGCGAATGTGGTTGCTGATGCGCTCAGTAGGAGGGGTCCGTCTGGGACTGTTTGTGCCTTGTCCGGTGTGAGAGGTCTGCTCAGGAGTTGCAGCGCATGGGTATCTGGGTTGTCCGTCCAGAGCTGGGATGTCAGCACTGCAGGTTCAGCCTACCTTGATCGACCGGATCAAGGCCAGTCAGGAGCTTGATGTCAGTCTGTGTAAGATCAGAGAGTTTTGTCTGCTGGTCAGGAGTCCGAGTTCTGGGTTTCAGAGGATGGCTGCCTGAGGTTCAGAGGCCGTGTTTGTGTGCCGGCAGACGATGCGTTGAGGCGTGAGATCATGCAGGAGGCCCATGGAGCTCCTTACTCGGTACACCCAGAGGGGTGAAGATGTACCGGATCTGCGGGAGACTTTCTGGTGGAGCAATATGAAGAGGGACATCTCCGACTTTGTATCCAGATGTAGGACCTGTCAGCAGGTCAAGGCCGAGCATCAGAGACCAGCTGGTTTGCTTCAGCCTCTTCCCGTTCCGGAGTGGAAGTGGGAGAGCGTCGGTATGGACTTTGTTATGGGACTGCCGAAGACTCCGAGGGGTTTTGATGCAGTTTGGGTCATTGTGGACCGGCTCACGAAGAGCGCTCACTTCTTGCCTGTCAGGAAGACCTTCAGTTTGCACCGTTTAGCCCAGTTGTACATTGATGAGATAGTACGTCTGCATGGGGTTCCGGCTTCGATTGTGTCTGACAGAGATCCGAGGTTTGTGTCCAGGTTCTGGCAGAGTTTGCATCAGGCTTTGGGGACGAAGTTGTCTTTCAGTTCAGCTTACCATCCTCAGTCAGACGGGCAGACGAGAGGACGAATCAGGTCCTAGAGGACATGCTCAGGGCATGTGTGCTCGACTTTGGGGGCAGCTGGGATCAGCACGTGGCACTGATAGAGTTCGCGTACAATAACAGTTTCAGACCAGTATCGGGATGGCTCCCTTTGAGGCCTTGTATGGCAGGAGGTGCAGATCACCCATCTGTTGGGATGATCTGAAGGAGAGAGCTGTGATTGGTCCCAGACTTGGTTCAGGATGCTGTGGGCAAGATTCAGTCTATCAGAGAGCGTCTGCTTGTGGCTCAGAGTCGTCAGAAGAGCTACGCCGATCAGAGGAGACGACCTCTAGAGTTTGAGGTGGGCGATCATGTGTATCTGAAGGTTTCCCAGTGCGAGGAGTCGTTCGTTTTGGGAAGAGAGGCAAGCTTAGCCCTCGTTTTGTGGGTCCTTTTGAGATCCTAGAGAGGATCGGACCGGTTGCCTATCGTTTGGCTCTGCCTCCGTCTTTAGCAGCAGTGCACAGTGTTTTCCATGTTTCGATGCTGAGGAAGTACATTCCGGACCCATCTCATGTGATCGACTTCAGTCCGCTTCAGTTGAGGGAGGACTTCACGTTTGAGGCAGTTCCTTCGAGGATTTAGCCCGGATGTTCCGTAAGCTCAGGAGTAAGACCATGCCCTTGGTGAAGGTGCAGTGGTCGGGTCAGTCAGAGGAAGAGGCGACCTGGGAGGTCGAAAGTGATGTGCGTTCTAAGTTTCCCGCCCTTTTCGAGCAGTAGGTATGTTTTAATTTCGAGGACGAAATTCTTTTAAGGGGGAGGTGATGTTATAACCCAAGTTTGGTTATATTTTATTTCGTCACAATTCATCTTTAAGTCGGTTCAATCTTAATTCAGGACATGGAAGTCCTTTAGATTAAAGACAGGGCGAGGTGGTCTTCTTCTTTCGAATTTTTGGTAAGAGATTATTAATTGAGTTATATTAATAATTCCCTAGTCATTATTCTAATCACGTTCTCACGATCTCCTTTGCGCTCTCCTTCTCGCTCAGATTGGAAACCCTTCTCTCTTCTTCTCCCTTCTCTCTCTCAATCTTCCTCTCTGTTGATCGATCCATTGTGCTACTGGTTGGAGATTCGAGTGCTGTGGTTTCTTCATCGTCTTGCTGTTCTCTCCGTATTCAGGTTTGTGTTGCGTTGATTAGTTTGCAAATCAGTTTGGAGAACTCCTCAAATCCCTAATTCCTTTTCTACAATCTGATTGTGATTCAGCGTTTCTTCTCGACTCCTTCATCGGGTTCATCTGCTGTGGACTGCTCTGTAATCTGTAGACAGATTCAGGTGAGGGTTTTGTTTCCGTTTTCGTTTCAGATTTTGGGTTGTGGACAGTTTCTGATTGTGGTGTTCGTTCTCTGCGTCGTTGTGAGGTTTCAGAGGCTGTCTGATTGCATTTCTGGGTCTGCGTTCTGCGTGTCTGCGTTGGATCGTCTGATCGATTCGAGAGAATCCTCTGTTGTAATTGAGGTAGGTGGCTTTCGGATTCGATCCGTGTGTTCAGCCTTGGGGAGTTTGGATTCTATCAGTTAGTTCAATGTTTTGATCTTGTGTTGGTGTGTGATTTATGTCTGTTTAATGCCATTTCAATGGATTAAACCCCCAAGGTTGTTTTGTAAATGTGTGTGTTGATTTGAGTAAGTTTTGGTGCTTTTGTTCGTGCTAAATTCGCTTCTGATTTCTGAGGTTTTCGGCATGTCCGAACTTCCGTCCGAGCTTTGAAGTTCGGACATGCCCTTCTGCGCTTAAACTTTCTGAAGTTTTCGCTGTGTCCGAACTTCCGTCCGAGCTTTGAAGTTCGGACACAGCCTTCTGCATTCTCTGATTTTGGCTTCGACTTGTGTCCGAACATTGGATGTCCGGACACAAGTTCGGACTCTCCACGTCCTGTTTTCCGAAGAACGTCCGAACATCCGTCCGAACTTGGATGTTCGGACACCTCTGACTCTCCATCTGTTTTAAGGTTCGACTTGTGTCCGAACTTTGAAGTCCGGACACAAGTTCGGACATCTGTCTGGTTTTGCCTTCTGAGTCTCGACTTGTGTCCGAACATTGATGTCCGGACACAAGTTCGGACAGGCTACTGTTTTGGCCATAACTTGCTCGTTTGAGCTCCGTTTTTGATTCGTTTGCGGGGTGGATTCCCCTTCTGATTTCCAAGCTATCTATGAGCTTTCTGGTGCCTTTGGTGCACATATGCTTGTCTGTATTTGAGCTTCTGTTTTGGGACCTAGTTATCTCTGTGTCTGAGCCTTTGGGATGGCTGGTTTCGCTGTCTGTACGCGCTATGTAGGATCCTTCTGTTCACGGGTGATGTTCCCGTTCTGTTCACGGGTGTTACACTGTTCTGTTTACGAGTGAGGTTTCCTCGTTCTGTTCACGAGCTGGTTGCTCGTTCTGTATGCTGTGATCACTAGTGTCCCACTCTGTTTTTTTTTGCTTCTGTCTACTTCTGCTCTGTTTAGTCCCTTAATGATTGGACTTCTGTTTCTGTTTCTGATATATATTCGTGGATTCTCTTGACTCCTTCTGATTTGTCAATTTTCTGTAAATGTTTTGAGCATGCTGGTTGATGAAGTTGGTCATCTACTGGGCATAGTTGTGTGCTCATTCCCCTACTTCTAACGCTTTTGCAGATTGATTAGCGAGGATCGTCTCCCCTCAGCTTCTGGAGTTTTGTTGCTTTGTTTGAGTTTCTCTTGAGACTTTGTATTTAGATTTGAGCCTTTGGGCCTCTTTGTTAGTTTCCGCTTCTGATATTAGTTTGGTGGTTCTGTAATGATTTTGGGGATGTTTTAACATCTCTTGTTTTATACTTTATTTAAGTATTCCGTTTGGGCCTTGTTTGACTATCTGTTTAAGTTCGTTTATTAGAGCCTTGCGTTATTATGTAATAATACGCGGCGTGTAATACCCCTAACTCCTAGGCCAGTGTTTGGGGGTGTTGCATAATGTCTAGTTACCATAATTACAATGTGAATGAGTACTTATGTTTATTTAACATAGTATCAATCATCACTTTGGTTCTCATTTGTGCTATGCACATTACGGTTTATGTGTTTTATTCACAAAACTTACATTAAGCGGTTTTCGCTCTACCCCCCTTAAAAGGGATTACGCCCACGTAATCTACCATATGTTATTATTATTAAACTTTGGTTTAATCAGTCTGGGCAAACTGAAGCGTTTAGCTTCACTACGGTATACTATATATATGCTCTGGTCAACAGGGTCTTAACCATACCAATGGTTTAGTCTTGCACCAAGAGTTCCTATATGAGTTTATTTAACTCATATTTAATTCGGTTCTAGCCTAATCGGCTTCAAGGCATTAATAGCCATTCTGCTATACTTACTAGGTATATTATCTCCTAGCTAGGGCCCACTAGCTTCTGCTGTGCGACCCTGATACTCGGGTTATTCACCCTTCTTGTTATCCTTAATGTGCTATACATCACCTTCTTATCCGTCTATTATGGGAATACGGTTTACTAAACAAATGCGGTATTCTTTTACCGTGTTTGAACTCAACGAGTTTAAGATTTATAACCACCTCTCTGGTAATCTTCTGCACCTGCTATACGTGCTTCTACGATTATTCGTTAAGTTCCTCCGACTTATTGTCAGGCGAGGTTAAGTCACCACTTAACTGTAGTGCTTCCTCTGTTGTCACTAGCTTCTAAATTATACCAGTTCTTCTGGTTCAGTACAAGTGTTCTTTACTTGTATGACCTTGCATTTCTATGCATCGGTCCTAGTGACTTTGATATGTCTCCTTTCACCTTTTACTCCAATGGAATTCACATCTTGCGATTGTTAGTGTGTTGTACACTCTTCGTGCTTCTTTGGCCTTAGGCCGCACGGTTTGTTGCTAAGCTTGCTCAATTGGCTAGTGCCATGTTCGTGGTGGAAAGGAAAGATTTACTACGGTTTACATCCTCCATATCCCTAGCCATCTCATTAGATCCTTAGCTGAACAAGTGCAATGCCAAAACACTCAGTCATACAGAGTGTAGAGGCGTAAACGCTTGACAGTAAGTCGCTTATGTGATAGGAAGGAATATTTCTGCCTGTCATCTCGTACTTATACTCCGTGTCATCATCTGCTACTTCCTCATATCGGTCGCTTGTTGCGCACCGTATTCTTACTCATTATACAACATCGGTTTTACTGTTTCTGTTACTGTGATAGTTTCTCTTTACTCATTGCCATTGTCATTGGCACAATTCCCTTATGGTATGAATACCCTGGGGTTTCCAATGTTCGTGTGTATGACGGTTGTCATAGCATACCCAATATTAATATCCTCCCAATGTGGAGATGTTCTTCCATTTTAGGTTTCGTGTGTAGGTTAGTTTACCTCACATTCCCTTATCATTTATGATACAACTCACCAAGTATCTTGGTTGACCAAGGATGAGATAACTCATCGGGTCATAAGCTCTCTTGAGCGTTAGTCATTCGTGGTGTTCAATGTGTATTCACTTAGATTGATTGACAATTATTGTCTTCCAGTGCTGAGCATTGGTTATAGGTTCTAGCTGTGTAGTTCCACTTGTATGCATATCACCAGGACATCCCAAGAAACTTCAAGGGTTTTCTGGTCCCGTTCTCCAATTGAGAGTATTCTATTACTGATAAATGAAAGTTCTTGTTGAGGGGTTTGTCTCCACTCATAGGTCTAATAACAAGGTTTGCTATGTTGGTGTTTACGCAATGGTCCACCACATGTTTGGGTGTATATGGAGTATGCTTACTCCGTTAAGTCGTAATGGTTTGGAAATCTCATTTCCTTATTCCATCACCCCTTGGCAATATCTATTGCGTAGTTTTTTGTTATAGTAGATGGAAGCCTTTTCTAAGGTTCACATCATCACCGCATTGGTGGTCTTCGGTTAACGAGGGTTCCTTCCCTTGGGTTTCTCGTAGTGTCCAAGTGTGGACTAGGCCAATGTTGGCATTATCATGATTCTTATGCCTCTGTGCTACCATTGCTACAGAAGGCATGAAGGTAATTAAAAGCTTGTCGACTGTATACTAGACTGATGTTCTAGTGACAGTGACATTGAGTTGGCCATTACTCCAAGCCACTCAGGATGTTGGGTTTGAATTTATGGTCCAGTTGTTGATTTCTTGTCGTATGAGGCAATACCTCTCGTACGTCTTGCTAATAACTGGTGCAGGTTTGCAACCATTTAAGTTTGTATAACGTATTTGGTTTACGGCTTCTAAGCCTTATTGCTGCGAGCTATGCTCCTTGCAAGCTGCTTGTTCATGTGTTCCACTCCATGTATACCCCATAGGCTGGAGGTATTGCTGGGCTCCGTGGTAAGTCGTGACATCACGCTTCCGTTCATAGGAGACTCTTAGGCAATCTGGTGCTGATCAGTGCCTTTGTAGACTAGGGTATTTCCTGTCAAGTGAAATCCCTTCGGTGTCTTAACCGAGTGCTCGTTCCAGCTCCTGTATTCTTGTCTTGACGCTTGTTTGACTGTTGTTAATCCAGTCACCCTCAAGGATTGCTCCTGGGTGTTGTTAGATTATGCCGTTACCTCCGGCTAATGTTTACGATATGTTATCATTATACCGCTCTGCGGTATTGTAGTTAAGTTATTCCCCTTTTGGGTTATAACGTCTCCTGTCGTTGGGTAGACCGTCTGTACTTGCTCCCAGTGCTTGAGACTAGGTTTAAATATCCTCTCCGATTATGGATTGTGCTTCGTAGTAATCTTGTGATTGCTCTTGGGAGTTCTGTCCCGTTTGTTGGGCATTGTGGTGTTCACGTTAGGCAACTGCCTTACTGTGTTTAGGCTGGGTATACCTTCCAGCTATCACGTATTTGTTTGGTGTCCTCGAGACGTATCCAATGTCTATACTTACTATTATGTGCTTTTTGCACTTCTCAGTCTTCATTCCTTATCTTCAGATGGATTCTCTGAGTTCCTTACACTTGTTCCTTAACTGAGTTTCCTTCTCCTTGATTGTCTGCGGTGTCCAGTCGTTCTGGTTAAAATTTTACTCATGGTCCGTAGAACGGAGTTGACTACTTCCCGTGCGTCGCACACTACATGTATACATACGTGGGGTACCATATTGATACGTTACCACTTACCCAACTATATATCGGGCCCGCAAGCTCCTTCGGAGTGCGGTTGTCCCACATCCCGTAACGGGTACACTCGTAGTGTTCGTCACACGCCTAGGTGAAGTATTCTGTTGCCAACTCCTCTTGTATCATTCTGTGATACTCACCGTAATCATGTTGGTTCGGTTTTTAAAATCCAAGGTTTTAAAAGAAGGTTTGTGGTTTTGAAAAAAGAAATCCTGGGTTTTAAAATATGGTTCGGTGTTAAAAGGAGTTCTTCATGGCATAGCCATGTTCGAGGTCTTGACCAAGTCCAGCTTCTTGCTGACTGGTATGCCCTTAATACAAGGGTCAGGCCGTTAGGCCTTTCCAAGGTTCCATTCCTTCAGTTTCAGGATTTGTGATCCCATAGTTGCTTCATTGTAGTCACGGTACATTACTATGTAACTGTGGTGTGTTAGAGTTTCTTTACGTATCTCTGTCCTTACTGCACTTGCCGTGGCAAGTGCGTGGTATTGGTGGTTTTTGAGTAATCCTATACCGATCACGGTATGGTTTCCACTCGTATTTGTTAGTCTTGTTGACTCTTCCCTTGATCTTAATGACCTATAATTGGTATACTCGATCCCTTAGGTAGCTTCTTGGTGGTCTAGACATGGCTGTCGTAGATCTGGGTACTCCTCCAATCCTTGGAGATTCCCACTCTATTTGGTTTAGTGTCGTTCCTTGTGGCTCGTTCCCACACATCTGTGGCGGTCACTGAGCCTTCCTTGTTTAGGCACTAATCTTGTAGTCCTATTGGATTATATCTCATGGTTTTCTTGTAGTTGTATGAGCTATATTGGCCAGGTATTGCAACCTTAGTGGTGTTGTAGCTTGGGAGTTACCCGCTTCCGACTATGTCCTTAGTCGGCTAGCATACCGTTGGTGGTATTATTCAAGTATTACTATCCCGTAGACTTGTGTCTCGGGTTCCGTTACTGCTCCCTTTTCCATTCCGTTGCACGGTTAGTGCTTCTTTCCTGCTGTTGGTTGACTAGCTAGGTTTCACGACTGCTAAGCACGTCGCCCCATGCAGTTGTAAGTTGCAGCCTCCTCGTGGTTTGAGTGTTCATCCTACCGCTATTACGTGCGATGTTGTGGTTCAACCGGGATCCATCTCCGGGACTTCCAGTCCTTGGAATCTACCATATGTCGGTTCTTGTTTACCGTGTGATTGCTTCACAACTGCCAGATCGGGTTTTCCCCGAGTATGAGAAGGATTTTCTTCTCTCTGGCGTCCTTTCCCAAGTTATATAGTGGGGTTTGCGGCGGGCGGGACTGGTATTGTAGGTATCCGGTACTCACCGGTAGTTCCTAACTAGCATATCTCTAATGCTAACACTCAACCCTTAGCCCTAAGCTTCTAATTCCTAACTCGGTATTTCCTAAACTCGGTATTTCAGTCATCAGAGCGATACTTCGCTCTGATACCACTTTTTGTAACACCCCTACCATTAATGTTGTGCTTACCGTCCAATCTCCTTACACATCAGATACACGCAGCGGATACATACTTACATAATGAGGGTGATACAATGTCGTTAGTCACCCACGTGACTAACAAGGCTACTGCTACTACATACAGCATCGGTCTGATGGACCGGAATCCCGAGTATTACACATCTATAATACATACTCCATTCATCAATCAAATACAACAATGCTCCATTCAATACTTACTCCTCCATAATTCATACAATACAATACACTTAACCGAGTCTACTAGGATCCTTATACAATTATAATATCTCTTCCAAGTTCATACATACTCACTAAGAGCCTACATCTACCCATTCCTCACAACTACTTACTTTCTAAGTACAAGGGTGTGCCACCGGTCTCTTACCTTGACCACATCCTCTCCGGGTACCTGCACACTAAAAACGTTCCCCCTAGGGGGTCAGCTTTCGCTGCGCATGATAACCGCATACCCCGCGTACTAGTGAGGGTACGCCGACCACTTGGTCGAATACATGCAGTTCATTTTCATTCAAACATACATGCATACATGCTCTTATACACAATATTACAATACATTACGCAAGACATACACACATACATACACTTCATTACATACAAGAAGTACAACATAAACCATCCAATACATACTTACCTTTTTCCGAATTACATATACACATTACATACACAATATACAATACTTGTTAGCTTCATTGGTCCACCCGGGTTAATCGGGTGGAGATTACTCTTTTACTCGTTACTCCATACATACGCATACATACTCATACTCATACATACTTACTTACTCTTACTCTTACTCATGTTAAGTCGTCGGGACCTCCGGCCCTGGGGACTACTCCGTCCCACCTCCGGGATTCACTTGACTCACCAATCCGGGATGCTACCCATTTAAGGGATTTGGGCCGCGGACCAGTTTAAGAGTCAGGAATTGCAGCCAACCTCTTGTGACTCCGCATCCTCACGCGTGGCCGAAGCTATATCGGACTTCTACTCATTCCAGTTTACTCACTTAAGTTAGGAGTTAGGTAGTTAGGAATTAGCAGAAGTCATTCATACAAGCCACATACACAATTACTATGCTCAATATCCATTTATACAAAATACAATACAATACTTAAGTACAATACAAGATTCGAATACAAGTCATCATCATTCATATATTTCATGAATTATACAAACTATTGTTCAAGACAAATATCAAGAACAATGTAAACAAGCACGAGTAAGTGCAATATAGTCCGATTCATGCATTTATCTTATTTAGGTGATCAAATAAGCACACAAATCGGGGTAACCAGATTAGGATACAGGGCATGAAGAAATCATGTTCGCCGCTGTACTTGTATCCCAACGTTCCTCCGGTGTTCACAAATCAAATTCCTAGGATGTACATACAATCGAATGATTAATCTAATTATCATTAACTCAATTCGATTACTCTTGTGTTTCCTAACCCATACTTACTAAGTCTTTACATTCCTTTACTTACATTTTACTTACTTACTTTTAATTACTTAACAATGGTTCGCTTGCATATACATGTACATATGTATAGGTGGGTATACATATACATATACTAGCTATAGCTTACAGTTTTTTTTTGACAGTTATGGGTCGTCTGACCCAAGCCCTGGGTCGGACCATTCCAGTAGATTACCGTTCTCTGAAATTCTCCCTGTCCGACCCAGCACTATTCCGTCCGACCCATACCCTCTGGGTCGGACCGTTCCAGAAGGTTTCGGTCCCGTGTCCAAGCTCCGTCCGACCCACTGTCCGACCCATACTCTGGGTCGGACGAAGTCAGTAACTTCGACCACGGAAAATTTTTGCCTGTCCGACCCACGTCCGATCCACGGTCCTGGGTCGGACCGTTCCAGAAAGGTTGATTATCGATTCTTAAGCCCCGTCCGACCCACCGTCCGATCCAGACTCTGGGTCGGACGGTAGCAGAACCTTGCTACAGCCCTTATTTTCTTTTCCCAATTTCACCCATTGTTTCCCCAATCTTCCTACATGCATCCTAACATGTTTTAGTACTATTTAAGCCCTCTAAATCACCCTAATTCATCCACCAAATCCATTACTAAATCTGAAATACCCCAAATCTAATTAACATTATGAAACCATTATTTAATGGAAAATAATCCAAATATAAATCATTTCACATACGCATGCAAACCCATGCATGAGAACGTACGTAAAAATAGTCGTTTCTCCATAAACGCTAAAACGTCTTAGAACCATATGGTCAAACACGACCTTGTATGACCCTCTAATATTCAAACCAAATGGTCATACAATTATTATATGAATATATAAACATATTCCCTAAGCTATATTCAGTCAAAAACGCAAAACGCTCGGGAGTGCTCACGAACGCCCCATAAAGCACGAAAAGTCCGGAGGAGTGCCGAGGTGGCACGAACTCCTATAAAATTAATTCTTAGAGTTCCTAACA